>ML323340.1:0-36435 GCA_005239505.1 Nicotiana paniculata | reverse complement strand
GTGGGGGGAATGGGATATAGACGTTAGAGTGATTTTAGGATTTAATTATTATCATTAAATGCCCAAAAATGTACATAATTGGTAATTTTGTATATATTATTGTGTAGTTAGATTAAAACTTAAATAGAGAGAGTAATAAAGTTTGAAATAGTGTATAAGAATGTAAAAATCTCTACAAATAAGATAATTTAAGACACAAAATTATTATTTTCATTATACTTTTTTCGGTTTTTCCCTTTTCCTTTAGTTGTCAGTTTACGATGGTTGAAAATTCTTCCCAAGGAAAAGGAAAGAAAGAAAAAAGGAAAGAGAAAGTTTTGATTATGTGGATTTTAAAGAAGGAAAATTATAGAGGAACTTAAATTTTAATCTCTAATGAAGGAAAAAGAAGAGTGTTGTAATCTTCTAGGTGTTATGAACCAAAAAACACAATTTAGTTACATGATCCGGAAAACAAATGCTGACATCTCGTATTTCATATACTCTCGTCTTCTTCTATATCTCTGCAATAGTAGAGAATCTGTATTTACATTGACATTCCTGAAAATCCTCCCATTCCTAGCTTGCATGTATAACAGATCGCTGCTCTCCAAACTGTAAACACTATCTCTTTCTGGATTTGTCAACAATACGTTCTCCCGCGATCCATTGAATACTTTATTTGGTGCCCCTTTTGATGGAGTTGAATTCCTGTAGACATTTTATTTCTAACTACTGTAATCCATGTGCACTCTGTTTACCCTTAAAATCAGATAACAATTAAATTTATAAGTGGTTTTAAGGATATGAGATTTCTCCTAGTACAAATTGATAAATACAGTAATTAACATTGACAATCGACTGAAAAACAAAGCAAACCAGTATGAAAATGTAGTTTGTCCCTCGAGCTCAATCGCCCTCGAACCAACTGAGTGTATCTTTAATAAGTATGAACTGAACTAAAGAATAAGAGAATTTAAGAAAGAAAAGTGTTGTATTACTTTTATATGCCAGAATTGAATGTTTACAAATGATTAGAACCCCCTTTATATAATAGAGGAATTCCACTTATGGTACAGTTCTAATTACAAAAGGAAATCCTATGATCAGCTAAATAACCGTTCTTGATTTGATTCGTTTCAAGATTTCCGCCACGATCCATGATCGATTACGGATATCTCGACTTTTCGTTAGTACGCTATATTCGGTCTTGCTTGATGTCTATCCTATTTGGTCTCGATCATTACTGGTCTCGATCTCAATTGGTACTACGAATCCCGAGCTCGGTATCTCATCTTCATGTCTCGATCTGATGTAATACGGGCCGATCCTCGACCTGCCATCCTGGTCTCGGTTAATCAACAAAATCGGGTGAGCCCGGTTTTAACCATATACAGATAGTCCCTCATTTTTTGGAGTGTAATGACAAGGAACGAATTGAGTCTTCGATCTTTACCCTGATTTTTCATGACGTCATCACCATGACATAAGCGATAGAAGTGACCGAAACATCTCGTCGGTACAGTTCCCCAGGTATTTAATGTGTGTCAGTTGATGGTCGGCCATTAGTAGTTTTGAACCATCGCCATGAAACCCATAAATAGATACCTTTTCCATTGATTCAAACTTTACTTTCAATCTCTTCTGCTCTAATCTTCAAATCTCTCTGCATCTTTCAAGGTTTTCGTCTTCAAATCTTCAAGTTCTTTTGTTGACCCCTTCTCAAAGCACCAAAGATTATCATCCCCATTCTTCTTTTCCCTCAAAACCTAATGGCAAAGACGTCCAAAATAGTTCCAAAAAAAGAAACCGCCTCCTCATCTCGGCCGCACGAAGAAAACAACGGCGGAGCCACGCCCTGAGGAGCTTGTGCCTGGGGGGTGCGTTATTAGTTCTGACTTCAAGGTCGAGAAAACCTCAAATGTCCCTGGTCGATGTGAGCCGATCTCAAGATACATGTGCCCGATTCCCATGAACTTCCTCAAACAAGTGAAGAAAGACTGTAACTGGGGGAACAAAGAAGTAGTGATACCGTCCCCTGAAGAAGACATTACTATCCACATGGAAGGGTTCTTGAGTGTTTACACTTACCCAATTCATGTTGGTCCCCCTCGATCCAGTCATTGTGGACTTCTATCAAAAGTACCAAGAAACCCTTGGACAAATCCACCCCTCTCTGGAGGATCGTTATATTGCTTTAATTTTTTGTGAGCAAGATTGACGGGCTCCATTTCACCCTCAACCACCTTATCCGGTTATATATCCCCTGACTCTACCGAGGTGGGTCGATAAAACTCCAACGCCGGGCCACCAAGGCTTTCATCTCAAGCATAGACGAGGACAAAGATCAGGGTTATATGAGTCGATTTTTTCAGGTGAGGACCTCATACCTGATTCCGGCTGAAAGTATACCGTTCCCCGAGAGATGGAACATGAAAGTAAGTATGATTTATCACTTTCTTCATGTTAATGTCACTTATTCAACTTCTCTTATCGATGTATATTTTTGGTGTAGCTGCTGCCTGGATGCCGGGTGTGGTTCCCCATCTCGAGAGCTGGGTCAGGAGCCTGGTCTCCACCTCAACGTATGCTGAGCGCGCATGGCGCGATTTATCGAAGGGCCGGTGGGAGGCCAAGAACCATGATAAGCCTTTTCATGTTTATACTGATTTGATTAAAACATCCCTCCGAACTTACTCAATTTCTTCTTCTACAGGTATAGGAAAAGATGCAATCATGAGGCCTCCATCCGGTGAAGAAGAAACCTCACCTCTTGTTCTAAAGCCGGCAAAGAAGAACACGAGGAATATGACCTCGACCTTTGAGGGGCCAGAGCCTAAGAACAGAGTGGCTCGTAGGCCAAGAAGGAACATCATTCCCTTGTATGTGGAGTCAGTTCAACTCCTAAGGGAGGCAGAGGAAGAAGAAGAAGAAGAAGAAGAAAAAGAAGACCACTCCGAGATGGTGGCGCGAGTAAATACGAATACCGAGGCTCAAAAGGCCGCCGAGTCGGTAGGAGTCGAAAACATTCTGCCTCGAGTTGATGGGCCCTCGGGAGGAGACTTGGATGAAGTCCCCGAGCCAGCGAAGACCGAAGGTGCCTGACCTCGAGGTGAAAAGGCAGCGAAAATAGTTGTGGAGGCCGGTCTCAAGGCTCCTCGAGATGGAGAGAATGTCCCAAGAGACCCACTTGAGGTAATAGAAATTGGATACTCCCCGTCAGGCCCTTCATTTTTCGAGGAGACGATTCGGGAGGCTCAAGCCATGAAGACTCCTTACATAGAAGGAGCCCACAGAGGGGAGGACCCTTTCCGTGGTTATTTCACTGGGGTCGAAGATACTGCTGGCCTTAGTGACTTAGATATACCGAGGAAGATTTTGGGTGGAACTTCTTCAAGTTTCAGATTGACCAGCCAGTTTCCGGCCCCAGTGTCAATCCCAGGTGCAAACGGGCAATCATTATCTCGATCCGGGAGGATGCACGAGTTTTTGCCGCACTCGTAAGGGTGGCTAGTTATCTTCAGTGCCTGTTCACGGAGGAGGACCGAGATCTGATGGACGAGGTGGGATCACTGTGTCTCTTTAATGAGGCCCAACAGGCTTTGAATCGGGTAAGCTCCAACTCCCTTTGTCAATACTAGTTTCCATACTTGTGTATTTTAATTCCTTTTCTTTTATTTGTGTAGGATTCGGTGCTTCATCATGAAGCCTTTTCTAGGTCTCGAGGAGAACTAGGCCGATATGAGGCCGAAATTCAAGGGCTCACCCAGGAGAAAAATACGTCAAGCTTCTAAGTGACCAAAAAGAAGAAGAAACCAAGGGCCTTCGAGCTGAGTTAACTGTGGCTCAGAAGGAACAAAATGACCTGATCGAGTAGGTAAAAAGAATATTAGAAGTTTATGTCATCTATTCAGGCGTGATGGATAACAGTTCGATCTCACAGGTCTAGCAGAAGCTCGAGATGATCGGGCAACTTCATGAAGAAGTATATACGGCGAAGGCGAAAACCATAATATAGAAGCAAAACATGGACCGTCTTGCCTTAGAGAAGGAGGCTGCTCGAGCTTAACTAGCCTCGGCTGAGAGTCAACTTCAAAGCTTGAAAGAAAAAAACTTGGTACAAACCAAGAAAATCGAGTAGTTTCAGACTAAGATGGGTTTATTAACCTCCGAACGGGAGAAGCTGCTCACGGAGCTTGCAACGGCCAAATCTGAGGCTGAGATGGCCAAGGCCGATGCTGAAGCAATCGTAGCCATTTACCGGTTTGACACTGAAGATGCTCAAGCTCGAGCGAAGGAAGTTGTCGATGCCTCTAAAATTCAAGTGTATTGGGTGACCGAGCATGACAAGTGCCAGTCTTGGGGGGAGACTCTCGAGGAGATCCATGCTAATGGCTTCGATCTTACTACCGAGATTGAAAACGCCAAAGGGCTTGAAGCCGATACCAAAGCATTGGCCTCTCCTGATGATGATGACTCCGGGATCATGAGTGGGTCCGAGAGTGGAGAAGACCCCGAAGGTGAAGATGTTTCTCCTGGAGAAGATTAGGCACTTAGGATCTTTGTTTTTGAATTTTTGTATAGAATCTTGATCGGGACACGTTGCCCTTGTAAATAACTTTATATATGTAAAGATATTTTTTCCTTTCAGTCTTGTCTTTAATTCATTTCTTCCTTATGAAATTTTTGTTTCATTTATGCCTTATGAAATTACATTAATATGTTCGAGGCTTAGTCAATTTGACTGAAGAAGGACTAGTATAGTTATTATGATCGAGTGAGTGTTTGCTCGAACTCGAAGTAAGTTAACCCTTAGGTTTTATTTGAGTGAGGATTATCCCTCATACTCAAAGTAAAAAATGGCCCTTAGGCTTTTGTTTTAGACCGATATGGACTTTGTAAAAACAATGTTTATGGCTTTTTTCCCCTTTTCGGCTCGAAGAGTTTTTTGTCATTTGTATAAAATATGTAATGCCTTAGCAAGAAGTAAGGAATTGTTTGAGAGTTTGAACAATATTGTATTCATTAGAGTTTTCTAGGCTTAATATTATCGAAGCTTTTTGTAATTTTTCTGAGGGTAGATTTTTTAACCTATTTATGAAAATATTCGAAGGCCTGTTTTATTACGGAATTCGGATGTATCCAAACCGTGTTAATTTGGATATAGCCTTTTAGTTTGGGACTTGACTCTTGGTCTTATTTTCCCATTTCAGTTCGAGCTTTCCCCAAGTGTTAGTTCCCGAGTGGGGTGGTCGTGGCCTAATAAAATCGAGGGTTGCCTTTAAGGTCTTATAATCTCGAAGTTTTAATAATTCGATCTCGTTTGTTTTGCGGATGGCAGCTCCCGAGTGTGGGGTTAGTTGTTCAGACTTCCGTTATGATTGGACCTTAATCCTGTTTACACAATAGATCAAGAGTATGAAGTAGAAAAGTTTTCTAAGGCATGTGATATCGGCAAGGAAAAATACTTCTCTTAATAGATGATTTCACATGCGTACATGTTCGATGCCAGGGCTCGAGCAACCTATACGGGCACGGTTCATTCGACCATTTGACCCTTATAAAATTTTACCTATAGAGACCCTGTTGTCACGAGGTAATTTCCTTGCAGCAAGGTTGACATTCGGGGTCGATGTCCCCCAGTATTCGAGGTTGATTGTAAAGAAGACTCAGATACTATTGAATTTCTCTAAGTTAGAACGGTCAATGGTTTCCTCGTTAAAAACCTCACCGAAAAAACCCATTTGGGACAAAAACCAGTCTAAGGAAAAATGAGTGCAACGCGTGCTTTCAGACCTAAAGACTTCATGTTGAAGAATGCATCACCGTCCCTGATCGAACATATACAATTGGTTAGTTTATAATATAAATGTAAATGGAAAGGTCGTACCTTAGCAGTAGTATCGTTTTAGGAGCGATATGTTCTAATTGTTCGGTAATTGCTCGTCGTTCATTGTGCCGAGCTTGTATGATCCTTTACCGATAATGTCGAGGACCTGGTATAGTCCCACCTAATTTGGACCCAGTTTTCCTTCATTCGGATTTTGAGTGTTGAGGGTGACTTTCTTAGCTCCAAGTCCCCGATTTTAAAATATCGAATATTGGCTCTTCTATTGTAATACTTTTTGATCCGCCATTTTTGTGTGGCCAATCGAATGAGGGCGGCTTCTCATCATTCGTCTAACAGTTCTAGGCTCGTATTCATGGACTCGTGATTCATTTCTTCTGTACGTATCGGAACTTGAGGCTAGGTTCCCCGACCTCGACCGGGATGAGAGCTTCGGCACCATAAATTAAAGAGAACGGTTTTGCACCTGTACTTGACTTTGATGTTGTGCGGTACGCCCAAAGAACCTCAGGCAATATTTCTCTCCACTTTCCTTTGGCGTCGGTCAGTCTCTTCTCATGATTTTGGATAATAATTTTGTTGGTCGATTCGGCTTGTCCGTTCCCATTGGGGTGATAGGGTGTAGACAAAATTCTTTTGATTTTGTGATCCTCGAGAAATCTAGTCACTTTGTTGCAGATGAACTGCTTTTCATTATCACACACAATCTCGGCAGGCATCTCGAATTGACATATAATGTGGTCCCAAATGAAGTCTATGTGTTAGGGCCCGGTAAAATGTTCGAACTTTTTGGAATGGACAATGCGCTGGGGATTTGGAGGAAATATTTTTGCAAAAGTAGGCATTTTTGCGGCCCATTATGCAGCCGCATAATCGCTCTGCGGGCCACAGAATGGCCACAGAGTGAAGCAGCCTTTTTGGCCAATTTTGAGGTCAATTTCGCGGCCAATTATGCGACCGCATAATTTTTTCGCAGGCCGAACTTTGGTCGCATAACCATCCTTGGTCTTTTGCGAAGGGAAGTTCTGCAGCACATTATTCGACCGCAGAACAGGTCTGCAGGCTGCATAACGGCCGTAGAGTGAAGCAGGCCAGCCCAATTCTCAAGGGCACCTTTCACGGTCATTTGGTGGACCGCATAACCATTATGCTATCGCATCAGAATCTGTTCCAGAGATTTATTTTGGAGGGTTTTTAAACCCGACCCTATTCCGTTAAAACACATACATTAGGCTATTTTGAGCTTATTTCTGGTATCTTTAGGGTGAGAGAGGGAGTACTTGAGGGAGAAAGAGATCTTCATCAAAGATTTCTCTTCAATTCTTGCTTGAACCTTGAAGATTATCAATAGAGGCACCCTAGGTCTTCTTCCTAAAATGTAAGATTCTATCACCCAAAATCTTAGTTTCAAAATGTAACTACCTTAAATTCTAAATTGCATATGTGAAATCAAAAGTCTTGACTGAAGAACCGTGTTGTTATTGATGATAATAATAATGTTGGAATGTGGAAAAGAACTTGAATCATGAAATACGTCCAAGCGCTAGGAATAAATTTATAATTGGGGCCACTCGAGCCAATGTATTGAAAAGATGGGAAGGAATATGAGGTGAGATGACTGATTGAATATGGTTGATGTCTCAAATGAGATGGCATAGAAGATCGGGCCAAGATCGGACTCCGTGTAGGAACACGGTGTATTGTGGATGAAATTGTGAATATGGTTGATGTCTCAAATGAGATGGCTTAGCCGATCGGGCCGAGATCGGACTCCGTGTAAGAACACGGTGGTATTGTGGATCGTGGCATATTAGCATTAAAAACCACCCAACCTAATAATGTGGAAGTTGACTTGAAAATCTAAGTGATCCTTAACTTAATGTTTTAGTTTTATTTACAACTCATATTGCTTTCTTGACTGTTTCCCGTGTATTATTATTCATTTTATTGTGATGATGTTTAGTTTTCATACTAGTACTATTCGGCAGTACTAACGTCCCTTTTGCCGGGGGCGCTGCATCTTTAAATGGATGCAGGTGGTTCCATAGAAGAAAGTGTTGATCACAAATAAGGCTTCATCCTCTTCTCAACGGACTCGGTGAGCCCCACTTCATTCCGGGGTCACGTGTTGTATCTTTTGCTTATATTGTTGTTACCTTTTGAGGTATAGCTGCGGCCTTGTTGATGGCACCATCTGTACTCTCTTTTTTATCTTTAGAGGCTCCATAGACACTATGTGAGTTGTATATGAATGCTAGAAAGGTCAAACAGATTATGTTGTGTTTTGTACTCCTGTTCCACTCAATCATAAAATGTATGTATTTTGAAACTTAACAATGGTGTAGCAAAACGAAGTGATTTAGTAATGTTTATTTATATATATGTATATATGATCCTTCTACTATTTAATTAATGACAATATACCTTCTCTTGATCATAAGTGAGTTGGGTAGAAAAGTGTTTAACACGCTTGCTCGACCGGGTCCCCTCAGTTGAGCGTCAGCCGCGCTCCCCGGGGTCGGGATGTGACACTATGACTTCTTTTTCTATGACTTTCTCGAAAGCATGTGCTTCAACTCACTTAGAAAAATAGTCAATCATAAATAAAATGAATTGAGCTTTACCTGGGATCGAGGGGAGAGGACCGACGATGTTCATTCCCCATTTCATGAACGGTCAATGAGATAAGACCGAGTGGAGCTTTTCCCCAGACTGGTGAATCACTAACGAATATCTTTGACATTTGTCGCACTTTAGAACAAACTCTTTTGTATCCTTTTCCATATGAACCCAGTAATATCCCGCTCTGATGACTTTGTGAACTAATGATTCGGCACCGGAATGGTTTCCATAAGTTCCTTTGTGAATCTACCGTAGGACGTAGTCGGTATCTATTGGTCCCAAACATATTGCCAACGGTCCATCGAACATCCTCCTAAACAGCGTTCCATCCTCGGACAAAGTAAATTGTGCTGCCTTTGTTCGTAGAGCTCTCGACTCCTTTGGATCCAATGGGAGCTTCCCATTCTTTAGGTATTCTATGTACTTGTTTCTCCAATCCCAGGTTAGACTTGTAGAGTTTATATCGGCATGCCCTTCTTCGATCACCAATCTTGAGAGTTGTACGACAGTCCTCGAGTTAATTTCATCACCTTCGACTGATGATCCCAAGTTTGCAAGGGCATCAACCTCGTTGTTGTGTTCTCGAGGTACATGCTGTAAGCTCCACTCTTTAAACTGATGTAAAGTTACCTGTAACTTATCCAAGTATCTTTGCATTCGATCTTCTCGGACTTCAAAAGTCCTGTTGACTTGATTTATCACGAGGAGGGAGTCACATTTGGCCTCGATGATTTCTTCTCCCAAGCTTTTAGCCAACTCGAGACCTGCAATCATGGCCTCATACTCGGCCTCATTGTTAGTTAACTTCGGAGTTCTGATAGATTGCATAATTGTATTACCCAGGGTGGCTTTAAAATGATGCCCAGCCCGGACCCCTTCACGTTTGAAGCACCGTCCGTGAAGAGGGTCCACACCCCTGATGAGGTACCCGACTTTAATAATATTTCTTTTTCGACCTTGGGTACGAGGGCTGGCGTGAAGTCTTCCATGAAGTCTACCAAGATTTGAGACTTGATGGCCGTTCGGGGTCGATACTCGATATCGTACCCACTGATCTCGATGACCTATTTGGCCAATCGACTTGAGAGTTTGGGTTTGTGCAAAATATTATGAAGGGAGTAGGTAGTTACAACACATATTGAATGGCATTGGAAATACGGTTTTAATTTCCTAGATGCGCTTATTAAAGCAAGCGCTAATTTTTTTAAGTGTGGATATCTGGTTTTGGCCTCACCTAAGGTCCGACTAACATAATAAATAAGGAATTGCGTACCTTGTTCTTATCGAACTAGGACTCCACTTATCGCTATTTCCGAGACTACCAAGTATAATTAGATTTGCTCGTCCGCTTTTGGGGTGTGAAGCAACAGCGAGCTTGATAGGTATCGTTTTAGCTCCTCCAGGGCTTGTTGGCATTCCGAAGTCCATGAAAAGCTAATTTTCTTCTTAAGTAGTGAGAAGAATCGGTGGCTCCTATCAGAAGAACTCAAAATAAATCGTCCTAAGGCGACTATGCGCCCCATTAACCTTTGTACGACCTTGACATTATCTACGACCGTGATGTCCTCGATGGATTTGATTTTCTCGGAGTTTATCTCGATCCCTAGATTTGATATCATTTATCCGGGTTGAGCTTTATGTTGTACTTTCTCAGTATGTCAAAATTCTCCTGCAAATGTTTCAAATGGTCTTCTGCTCGCACGGACTTAGCTAACATGTCATCAATATAAACTTCCATTGATTTTCCTATTTGTTCTTCGAACATTCGATTTACTAGGCGTTGATAAGTTGCACCAGCATCTTTTAGTCCAAACGATATTATATTATAACAATAGGTGCCGTATTTAGTGATGAACGAAGTCTTTTCCTGGTCCTCCGGGTTCATCTGTATTTGATTGTACCCAGAGTAGGCATCGAGAAAACTGAGAATCTCATGGCTGGCCATGGCATCGATCATAAGATCGATATTCGGCAAAGGAAAAGAATCTTTAGGGCATGCCATGTTCAAGTCTTTATAATCTACACACATTCTAAGTTTATTTCCCTTCTTAGGGACTACCACTACATTTGCTAACCATTCGGGATATTTTACTTCCCGAATGGAGCCTAATTTGAGAACTTTGGTTACCTCATCCTTGATGAATGCATGCTTAACCTCAGATTGGGGCTTTCTCTTTTGTTTTACTGGACGAAACTTCAGGTCCAAGCTCAATCCATAGGTAGTGATGTCCGCTGGGATCCCTGTCATATCAAGGTGGGATCAAGCAAAGCAATCCATGCTATCTAAAAGGAATTTAATGAGTTTCTTTTCAGAGTTCGGGAGTTAACCTCGCGCCCAAGTATACCTTTCATTCGCGCAGGTACTCGATCAGTATGACTTGTTCCAGCTCTTCAACCGCTGATTTTGTGGCATCGAATTCATCGTGAATTATGAAAGATCGGGAAATCCAATGCTCATCATCCTCTTTTGCCCCCTGCTCTTCCGATTGGGTCGAGGCTAGTACCTTTGGTTGCTATTTGGCCTCTTATTTTCCCTTCGAATATGATTCTTTTGTTGATGAGAGTGCCGAGACCGGTATCACTTCGTCGACTGCGAACATCTCCTTGGCAGCAGGATACTCTCCGTACTTTGTTTTAACTCTCTCCGATGTAAGGAACTTCAGAACTTGGTAGAGGGTCGAGGGTAATGCTCCCATATTATGAATCCAAGGTCTTCCGAGCAAGGCGTTGTACCTGTTACGCGGTGCCTTCCAGATATTCCTTGGAAGGGTGACGTAAGGATAAGCAATTGATCCCAGTGCAGTTGTTGTCCGCCAACTGAGGTCCCCTCTGTACGCTAGACGAGATTGTTAGTGCCGTACGGGAAAAGTAATGTCAAGAACAATTGAGAGAACAAAAATGAGAATTGAAAGAAAGCTTGATTGCATAAATGAAATCTATTACAAAAGTAGGCAGCACAGTGTCGAGGGGGAGAGACACCAGTATAGAGAATTGCTTTCTAGAAAGTTTTTGATTGCTTGATTCCCCCTAATAATGCTTAAAAAAAAATAAACCAAAGTTACAAGACTTGACCTAAATAAGCTAGATAATAATAATGGAAATACATGGAATAAAACTACTCTATATTTACAATGAAAAGGAATTAGCTCTCTACAAGGTAGAAACAGGTCCGTTGTTAGCAACTTTGTCTTAGGCATCACAATCTGCACGCGCGGCGCTGTTGGCAGCTGCCTGCGGCTGGGTGCTGACGAGGGATATTGGTGGGGCGACAGAGGCACATGCGCGCTTGTCACTTGGTGCGGCTAAGACCATGGACCGTCCATGGCACTAGGCGTTGGGAGGCTTGCCAGGACGCCACGGGGCGCGTCCAAGGGGTCATCGGGCATGGTTGGAAATCCGCCCATGACATTCTCTCCCACCTAAGTTGGCGATGTCCTCAACGCCTTTCTTGCAAGATAATCTTCAATTAGGCTCTTGTAGGATTTGAGGTTTTTTCCCCTCTCCCAATTATTCTCCTCTGCATCACAACCCTGCCATTTCACCAAAAACTCTTGGTGATCCTTTCTTGAGGCGTGAATCACCCGATCATCAAGTATGGCTTCAATATGCCTTTTCCCGGTTTAATTGGGGTCTCGAATACTGGGTATTGTGAGTTGGCTTCATGAAGGATCCTCCGTATCTTCCCGAAAAGGTTTCAGAAGGCTGACATGGAAGACGAGATGGATTTTCCACCAAGATGTGGTATCCACATGGTATGCAAATTTCCCATGTGCCTTTCAATGGAAAAGGGTCCAATGTATTTTTGCAATAGGCGAGGCTCATGGACCGCTGCAAACAAGTATCGCTTTGGAATTTTGACCATCTCTTTGTCTCCTACTTGGTATTCAACAAAGCGACGATTTTGATCAACATGCCTATTCATCCGCTTTTGGGCTTTGACCAGATAGCTCCGCACTATCTCCAAATTTTGCTTCCATTATTTTGAGAAGCTAGCAGATCGAGGAGATTTTGACATGTTTGGTGCATTCCCCGTGTGTGGGAGTAGCGGTTGCGGCCCGATAATAATTTCAAATGCACTTTTGTTTGTACTAGAGCTCTTTCGTGAATTGAAACACAGTTGAGCAGCATCCAGAAGCTTCACCCAATTCTTTTGCGATTAAGTAACAAAGTGGCGGAGATATTCCTCCAACATACCATTGAACCGCTCTGTCTGGTCATCATATTGCGGGTGAAAACTTGAGCTATGACTCAATTTTGGACCGAGGCACTTAAATAGTTGGGTCCAAAAGTTGCTAGTGAAGCGTGAATCGCGGTCACTAACGATGTCTCTGGGAAGGCCCCAATATTTAATGACATGAGAGAAGAAGAATCGAGCTGTATCTTCTGCTGATATATATTGTGGTGCTGCGATGAAGGTTGCATACTTGGAAAATTGATCCACCACAACCAAGATAGTTGTGAGATCTCCTACCTTGGGAAATCCGGTGATGAAATTCAGAGACACGCTTTCCCAAGGTCTTTTTGGGAGAGCTAGTGGTTCCAAGAGTCCCGCTTGTGTCAAGCGATCGGATTTGTCCTTCTGGCATACTAGACAAGTCCTCACATACTAATCGACGTCATCGTCCATTTGAGGCCAATTATATGCGGGACGAAGTAATGCCATGGTGCGTTCTTCCCCGGGATGGCCGACCCACAGAGTGTCGTGACATTCCACCAGAAGAGTCCTTCTCAGATTTCCTCATTTAGGAACATAAAGTCGGTTCCCTTTTACCTTCAGGAAACCATCCTCCATGTAGAACTAGCGAGTTTTTCCCTGTCCTACTAGATCAACCAAATACTGTGCAGCAGGATCTTTGATGAGTAGATCATGTATCTGGTCTTTTATGGTGGTAGCTACTTCGCTCCCCCTTAGGGTAGCGAGTAGGCACACTGATGCTAGGTCAGCTCTCCGACTGAGCGTATCAACAATATGATTAGTCTTCCCACTTCTGTACTCCAGGTTGAAGTGAAATTCTGCTAGGAGTTCCTGCCACCGGGCCTGTCGGCCATTCAGCTTCGGCTGGGTCATGAAATGACTAACAACTGTGTTATCTGTCTTGACCACGAACGGGGATCCCATCAGATAATGCCTCCAAAGGCGTAAGAAATGAACAACATTCAATAATTCTTTCTCGTGAGCGGCATAGCGCCGCTCTGCATCCTTCAACTTCCGGCTTTCGTATGCTACGGGATGCCCGTCTTGTAGTAAGACTCCGCCAATAGCATAGTCAGAAGCATCCACTTTTAATGCGTTGAAGGCCTCCGCTCGCCAGGATCCCCAATCCCAAGGCGTGACCTTCTTGAGGAGTTTTGTCAATGGCACTGCGATAAGGGAGTAATTCTTCATAAATCGTCGATAGAAATTGCATAGGCAAAGGAACGCCCTCAAGGCATGGATATCCTTGGGCGGCGGCCAATCTGTGATAGCTTGGATCTTTTGCTGGTCCATCTTGATCCACCCTTCCTCAATGACATGTCCGAGGAAGTTGATCTGTTTTTTAGCAAAAGAGCACTTGGATAGCTTTGCGTATAATTCATGCTCCCGCAATCGGGCTAGGACCTTCCGCAAGTGCTCTAAGTATTCTTCCAGGGTTTGGATGTAAACCACAATGTCATCCAAATAGACCACCTCGAATTCGTCAATGTACTCTCGAAAGACCTGGTTCATTAGGGTGAAAAATGTGGCTGGAGCGTTAGTCAAGCCGAACGAAATAACCAAGAAGTTGAACGACCCATATCTTGTCACACAGGTCATCTTGTGTTCATCACCCTCAGCAATTCGAACCTGCCAATACCCTGTCTTCAGGTCAATTTTAGTGAACACCGTCGGACCCCCAATCTATCGAACAAGTCTGCCATGAGCGGTATAGGATACTTTTTCTTCACATTTATTTTGTTTAGAGCTCGATAATCCACAGAGTCATAGACTACCATCATGTTTCTTTTGGAATAGCACAGGGGACCCATATGGGGACTTGGAGGGTACAATGATCCCTGTGTCTAGCATCTTCGTCAACTGTCTCCAAATCTCGGTGAGTTCGGGTTGTGACATTCTATAAGGCGCCCGGGCAGGTGGCTTCGAACCCGGCACCAACTCAATCTCATGGTTCACAGTGCGCCTAGGAGGGAGTCGCTTTGGCATCTCCTGTGGAATGACGTCTTCAAACTCAAGTAGTATCTCCTTTATGGGTGTAGGGATGGGACCCAATGAGCTTTCTACCTCATCAATGCATAGGTAGACAGGAACGTGGGTTCATGTCTTTTGAATCCTTTCTTCAGCTGCAAGGCCGAGATGTTCTCAGCGGCCATCTTTATGGGCATGCACGGGATAATGTAGCCCCATTTTCTCCCATCATCAGAAGCATGTCTGCATATGGTACGGGCATAGTGTTGGTTTGCCTCAAGAATTCCAGCCCAACTATCAACTCGAAGTCATCTATGATCACCACGCGCAAGTTGAATTTTCCTTCATAAGGACCCATTTTCACTGGACTTTTTTTGCTATTCCACTCACTGGTTTTGGAGGTGAGTTGATAGCCTTGACATGACCTCTGCCCTTTCCTACAAGTATACCAAGATGCTCCACCTGAGTTGAGGCCAAGTAGTTTTGGGTAGCACCTGTATCTATCATCGCTCGAATGGGTTTGCCATTCACCTTCAGTTCAACGAACATCAAGGTCCTCTCTTGTTTAAGAGGATTCCTCTCATTCGTCTTCTTTTCCCCTTTCTTGGTGATTGGGCAGGAGTCCTTCTTCTTACAGATACCAGCACTGGTTCTCGCTAATGCATCAGAAATAGAACCAACAATTGCATTGAAGGCACCTACTGGTTCGGTCTGCTCCACATCATCTGATTCATTATCCGTCCCATCATCAAAAGCTTGATGGGCGTTCATTTGTGCATGTGGGAATTCATTATTCCAATGTGGCCCACCGCAATAACGACATCCTGAAGAGAGATTTCTCCCCTGATCATTGTTGTTTGAGGCAACACTGTTGCTGCTTGAGGAAGGAGTCTTAGATTTGGTGGCACTCCGGTCTCCCCCACTTCTATTAGGGCCACCATGGTTAGACTGGCCTCCTTTGTATCTCGCTCGGACAGGTGGTTGAGGCCTATCCTTCCGAGTTTCCACTTGATAGTCCCTAAGGCATTCCGCTGCTTGGATCGCCTTGGGTAGGGTATCTACCCTTTGTCTTTGCATCTCCATGCGGGCATAAGGTTTCAACCCTTCCAAAAAGGTGAAAATCTTTTCCTTGTCCCCCATGTCACGGATGTTCAGCATGAGCGCGGAGAATTCTCGCACGTAATCCCGTACTGATTTGATCTGGCGGAGCTCCCATAGTTTCCTCCTTGCATTGTACTCAACATTTTCGAGGAAGAACTATTGGCGTATGGTTGCCTTTAGTTCTGCCCATGTCTCCAGAGCATCTTCACCGGCCCTGATGGTTTCGTACTTCACTCGCCACCAGAGTTTAGCATCACCCTGAAGACACATGGTAGCAGTTGCTACCTTCTTGGCTTCTTCTGGGCCTCCCACGGCATCAAAGTACTACTCGATGTCGAAGATGAAATTTTACACTTCTTTAGCATTCCGAGATCTATTGTACGGCTTTGGCTCAGGAATTTTCAATTTTTGTGCAGCAGGGGCGAGGTTCACAGCACCCTCGATTTGGTTTCCACCTCCTCGAAACAATCCCTGTAAAGCAGCATTGACAACATTGAGATGGCCTGTCAAATTGTCAATAGTTTGCTTCATGGCAGTCACCTTGTCTGCCTCATGTGCTCTGTAGGCTAAATCCTCGGCATGCTCCTGTTGGAGGCCCTCGAATTTACCAAAAATCTCGGCTGCCTCAGTGGCTGCCGTTTTCCGGTCTCCTTCAAAGTCGCGACTGATGTTTTCTATGTCAACTTCGGCCAGGAGCATTATGCGGTCGAGGTTGTCCAACCTTTGCACTAGGCTGGTTTGTAGTTCAGGCACCGTATTTATGATGGGTCATAATAAGTCAACCGTCTCTTCAAGGGCCGCAATGCGGTCCCAATAATTCACCATGGTCAGAAATGGTGGTAATGGCAATGCGTTCCCTCGTCCGATGTTGAGCCTAGGCTCTAATACCAACTGTTACACGGCGCCTTCCTGAGATTCCTTGGAAGGGCGACATAAGGCTAAGAAACTGATGTCAGTGCAGTTGTGGTCCGCCAACTGAGGTCCCCTCCGTACGCTAGACGAGATTGTCAGTGCCGTACAGAAAAAACCAATGTCAAGAACAATTGAGAGAATAGAAATGAGAATTGAAAGAAAGCTTGATTGCATAAATGAAAGCTATTACAAAAGTAGGCAGCGTGGTGTCAAGGGGAGAGACACCAATACAGAGAATTGCTTGCTAGAAAGTTTTTGATTGCTTGATCACCCCTAATAATGCTTAAAAAAATAAACCAAAGTTACAAGATTTGACCTAAATAATATAGAGAATCATAATGGAAATACATGGAATAAAACTACTATATATTTTACAATGAAAAGGACTTAGTTTTCTACAAGGTAGAAATAGGTCCGTTGTCAGCAACTTTGTCTTAGGCATCACAATCTGCACTCGCGACGTTGTTGGCAGCTGCCTGCGGCTGGGCGCTGGCGAGGGATATTGGTGGGGCTACAGAGGCACATGCGCGCTTGTTACTTAGCGCGATCAAGACCACGGGGTTGTCCGTGGTGCTAGGCGTTGGGAGGCTTGCCAAGACGCCACAGGGCACGTCTAAGGGGTCATGGGCATGGCTGGAAGTTGTACCTCATGTCACCCTCGATCCATGTAATTTTCTCTCTTGGATGGTCCGATCAAGTTTACTGGCAAGAGAATTTCTCCCTTGGTGGTTTCACTTTCCATGTTGAAACCGTTAAGAATTGGGGTTGCAGGCACAATTTGATCATGTATGTCGAGTTGCCCTACGACCCTCGATCGGATGATGTTGGTCGAGCTACCTGGATCAATCAAAACACGTTTAACCTCAATTTTATTCATAAGAACAGATATTACCAGTGTGTAGTTTTAGGGTTGCGATATCCCCTCTACATCCTCGTCGTTGAAAGACAAGGTCCCTTCCGATACATAGTCCCGAGTTCGCCTTTCCCTTGTTATCGACACCTTGGTGCGTTTGAATACAGGTCCCTATGGAATGTCGACCCCACTGACCATCATGTGAATCACATGCTGTGGTTCTTCCTGTTTGTTTTTCCTGTTTGCATCTCTGTCTCTGAAGTGGTTCTTGGCTCGGTCGTTCAAGAATTCAAGAAGATGGCCCTCGTTAAACAAACGGGCTACTTCATCCCTTAGCTGTCTGCAGCCTTTTGTTCTATGGCAATGGGTACCATAGTATTTACACATTTGATTAGGATTCCTCTGGGCCGGATCAGTCTGTAGGGGTTGAGGCCACCTAGAATTTTTTATCTGCCCAATGGCTGATACAATAGTTGATGCATCAACGCTGAAGTTGTCTTATGTTAGACGTGGTGCTTCTGTGGGCTCGACATTTCTATTGAAACCACTCTTACTCATGAGCCCTCGAGAGCTCTATCCTCGATCATTTCTTTGATCACTTTGAACGGGGTTGCGTCCAGGACCGTTATTTCTCCGATCTCTATCGTATGGTTGATACCGATCTCTGTTCGATCATGGTTCTCTGTCGATGTCCCTCTGAATTCTGCCAATGGGTCTGTTTGGATCTACAAAACCGGAAGGAGTTCCCAATTGATCATCCTCGACCCTGATTTTTGACTGGTATCGATTATGAACATCGACACAGGTCACTACTGGATATTCGATTAAATTTTTCTTAAACTATCGTGAGGCCACCGAACTCTGTACGTTCAATCCTTGAGTAAGGTCCTGGATGGACTAGTCATCTGCAACCGGGGGTAGGTCCATACGTTTGATATGGAACCGATATACGAACTCCCTAAGCATTTCGTTGTCTTTCTGCTTCACTTTGAAGAGGTTCGACTTCCTAGTATCAACCTTTATGGCTCCAGCGTGTGCTTTGACGAAGGAATCTGCGAGAAAGGTGAAGGAATCAATGGAATTGGACAGCATATTGTGGTACCATATCATTGCCCCCTTTGATAAAGTTTCTCTGAACTTCTTCAGCAAAACAGACTCAATCTCATCGTCCTCCAAATCATTCCCCTGGTATGAAGTGACATGCGCTTGGGGTCGGTGGTCCCATTATATTTGGGAATATTTGGCATGCGGAATTTCTTTGGGATGGGTTTAGGAGCTTCACTTTAGGGAAAAGTCTTTTGCACAAACTTCTTCGAATCCAAACCTTTCAGGATCGGAGGTGCCCCCGGAATTTGATCAACTCGAGAGTTGTATGTTTCTACCTTTTGTCATTTGCCTCGATCTTGTTTTCCCCAGATTCGATTCGTGTTGTCACGACCCAAAATCTATTAAAGGGCGTGATGGCGCCGGACACCACTGTCAAGCAAGCTAACACTAAATAGTTAATTAAGTTCTCATTTTAATATTTTTGAAATCATTTCTTTTCCTTACATTAAATAATAAACTTCACTGAGTAAATAATAATGCCTTTAACCACTTTTCAATACTAACTAATCACATATACATCCCAGAACCCGGTGTCACAAGTGCATGAGCAATTTCTAGGAAATAAAATTTAATACAATAACCATCCTGAATATAATTGCACAATAGAGAAAATACAATACAATACTCTGAAGGAGACTCTGCTGGCTGTTGTCATTTCGAGAGGTGCAGTTCACCTAAGAATCCGTATCAACCATGCCGTTGCGCCAAACTAGACCACTAGACATACATTTGCATGTGCAACAAAAATGAACAACAAGTGTAGTATGAGTACAAAAACAACGTGTTCCTAGTAAGTATCACGTCTAACCTCGAAAAAGTAGTGACGGGAGGTCGACTTCGACACTTACTAATGGTCCAAATATAGAAATACCAAAATGTGTAAAAAGTGGATTTTATAAGGTGATTGAAAACTCGATAAGAGCAGGTAAACAATTTTTTTGATAATAAGAGATTTCCAAAAAAAAAAAATCATATTTCATCATTTTTAATTTACCTCAGGCCAGGGTGGAAATATCATTATTTATAAATTTCAAAGCAAGCAATACAAGCATGTGCAAATCATGCTGAGGTCGTACGGCCCGATCCAACATATTAATAAAATGTGCGCTGCTAGATGGTCGAATGACGCAGACCATAGATGCATCTATTACCTTGCTCATGAATCATACATGCGACGCGGTCAAATGTAAATACACACATTCAAACAGTCAATCAAGAATTCACCAGGAACATTTATCCAAGGAAAAGTCAATCCTCTTTTCACGATTAAGAAAAATGAAGTTTAACTTATTTAAAAATTCATTTACTAATTTGATATGATTTAAGCAATTTAAATTGTCGATAAGGTTACAAATATTTCAAGTATAGCATGCTTTTGGGTCCTAGACTACCCGGACTTAAGCACAATAGTAGCTACGCACGGACTCTCTCCACCTCATGCGTACGTAGCCCCCACAAATAGTAGCACATAATTAATTATTTCACCTATAGGGGTACTTCCCTCTTACAAGGTTAGAAAGGAGTCTTACCTTACTCCGAAGTTCCATAGCCGGTTTTTCAAACAACTCGATCGATGCCCAACGCTCCAAAACTCGCTTTCACTTTATTAACATTACAAGCTTTTAATCTTCCTCTGACATCGTAACATTGAATAAAATGCTCATACGCCACCAACAAATTGATATCTACATTTACAATATCAGTTACAATCAAAATATGACTCAAAAATATTTATCAATATCCATATATGGCTCACAAGTTGGCTACAAGCTTCCAACTCAAATCGTCTAATAGGTTCACTTACTAGAACATTCAACTCCACTCTTATCATTTAATACCCATTTGAAGTCATCAATGATAGTATATTAATTCTCCAACACCGTCAAATTACTATTCATCATCTTCCTTAACCAACATTTCCAAAATATTAAATTTGGTGATTACTTAGTTGAAAACTTCCAACTAAGCTAGAATATGATTCTACAGGTTCATTGCATCCTTTAAATTCATTTCTAAAAACACTATTTATCTCTCCTTCATTTTCTCAAGAACACTATTCATGCCATGAACTAAGGTTTATGAAATCAATTATCCAACCCTAACAGCTTGAAAGAAATATTAGAATTACTCTCACCGACTCATAAGAAATGAGCTTGAAGCATTAATATTGCCTTCCTGAACTTTTCCTTAAAAATCCAATGTTTGAAAAATTTGGTATTTTTTAATAACATGAAAGATTTCTAAGGATTCAAAGATTGAATGATGTCAATACTAGTGTTAATAGGATGTTATTAACTTAAAATATCCAATAAAACTCACCTTGTATTGTTAAGTAGTCCCCAAGGTCGAATCCACCATGAAAGAACCAATCCCTAGCTCAAGAAAATCCTTAAAAATGGCTGCTGCCCGTGATTGCCTTATATAGGCACAGGTGCTTCATCGAGTTGTACCTTGCTCTGTGCAGGTTGTACCTTGTATTACAAGTTTTCCCCTGCTGAACACTTTTTATTAAAATGTCCATAACTCCTTGTAGAAATATCCAAATGACAAACAGTTTAAAGAGTTAGAAACTAGACTCGAAGATATTTCATTTGATAGGTTTTCCACCATATAACTCTTTATATATTTCGAGATATAATCTTCCAAAGTCGGCTCCACGCATCAGAAATTTCTGGCGAAACTGCTTTACCAATCTTCATTCAATCGATCATAGCTTTCTGTACAAATATTCAAATGATGAATGGTTTAACATTCTGGAAACTAGAATCAAAGTTATACAACTTTGCTGTTTTGATAATGTTCAGTTTCCTTATAGATTTTGATATGTAAGCTTCCAAAGTCAACTCTACGATGCACCAGTTGCTGTCCAAAACAGCTATTGCAGCAGAAAAATTCCAGCAGCTTTTTTTTTGTCCGAAATTCATTCCGTTAACCTTCCGAAAATCCATCCGAGGACCTCAGGACCTTAACCAATTATACCAACATGTCCCAAAATACAATACAAACTTAGTCGAGGCTTCAAACCACATCAAACAACGCCGAAATTTCGAATCGCGTATCGAATAAAATTGAGTTTTTAAATTTTTCAACTTCTATATTTTGCGCCGAAACGAATCAAATCAATCCAGAATGACTTCTAATTTTCCACACGAGTCATAATGACATAATGGAGTTGTTCCAATTTTGAACCAGATTCCGACCACGATTTTAAAAAATCAACTTTCAGTCAAACTTTCCAAAAATCTTCTATTTTCCAACTTTCACCAAAATGCGCCGAATTGTCCTACAGACTTCCAAATCCAAATCTGAACATGCTTCTTAGTCCAAAATCACCATACGAAACTATTGGAATCTTCAAAATTCCATTCCGGAGTCGTTTGCTCAAAATCAACCCTTAGTCAGATTCTTCCAACTTAAAGCTTCCGAAATGAGAATTCTCTTTCCAAATCCACTCCAAACTTCCCGAAATTCAATTTCGACCATGCGTACAAGTCATAATACCTGAAGTGAAGTTTCTCATGGCCTCAAACCCCGAATGACGCACTAGAGCTAAAAACGACCGGTCGGGTCGTTACACTTTGTGAGCTCTGGGTCAGTCCCCGATTCATTGGTGTTTGACCTTTTCGATATTGGTTCGGCCATGTGAACAACTTCTTGTAAGGGCTCGGGTTAGGCTCTATGCGGATCTCGGTTTTTGTTTTGGAGTTGCGCTATGGAAGCTTGTTGAGCTTGCAGCATTTCAAATATTAATCGAAGCTTGAATCTGTTGTCTTCGCTGCCCTGTGCATCTTGACCACCTGGTCAAACGTCTCTGCGGACGCTATTTTCGGGTTCGACGCCCAAATTTGCATTTAGGGCGACGTGGGAATTGACGTCGTTGGGTTCTACAGCTGGTACTCCCTCGACGCCAACCCGAGGTAATTCGATCCGTGGGACGGATATATTGTCGTTTTCCCCATGTGTCACACCTCCTTTTTCCCGAAAGGGGAATAGGGATGTTTTTCCAATTTAAGAGACATTATTCTAAATGGAATTATTTATTTATTCAGAGTCGCCACTTGGAATAATTTATGGTGTCCAAGTCACCGGTTTATTTTAATTCCCAAATCAAGGAAATTTGACTTCGTTTAAAGTCTGTGAAACCAGAAGACCGGGTAAGAAATTCTGTTAACTCGGGAGAAGGTGTTAGGCACTCCCGAGTTTCATGGTTTTAGCACGGTCGCTTAATGATTTATACTTGGCTTAGATTTTCTACTTATTCACTTTAGGACCTAGGTGTATTTTACCCTTTTACCGCTACTAATTACTTGATTATTTGTCAACTAAAGAACTACGAGTTACGCGTACGTATACTCGTTTAGATTTAGTGTGTTAAAGATTGTGTCACATGTACGTGTACATAATCCACGACACTTCGTTTATTTTAATAAAAATTTGGTCAAAGTCGCGCGAACGCGTACCTTGAATTTATTTGAACATCGGGATCACGTCACGCCAACATGTACGCAATCACGATAGTAATTTTAAAACCTGCGCCTAAAGCATTTCTACGAGTGTTTGATTAAGGCATTTTATTTACTAAGAATGTTTGACCATGGTCGCGTGGACGTGTACCTTGGTTTGTTTTTGACATCACAACCATGTCACGCTTGAGTGTACATAATTCTAATAATTAGTTTGATAATGAGTACCTAAATTTATGCTTATGTCTCTAAGCTAAATACCCTATGTCATGTGGCTAAGTGTAAAGGTTCAAATCTATGTGATATGTTTGTTTGTATTTAAATGGGGCAGCTTATGTATCAACTGCCCAATAGATCTATATTTAAAAGGGGCTTTGGACCTGATAAAGGCTGAGTCCAAATGGACTCTGGCCCAAGACGCGTATTGTCCATTATTTGGACCAGCTACTGAATTCAATTTGAAAAGAATTTGGGCCTGGTTGAGTTTAATTGATTCTAGCCCAATGCATATGTTTAAAGCAGCTAAATAAATTTAAACAAAAAAGACTTGGGCCTAGTGATCATGGAGTCCAAATGACTCTGGCCCAATAAACATCTTATCAAGCATTCAATCAACTAAATGAGTTTAATTCAGAAGGATGTGGGCTGATAATGAGTCCAAATGACTCTGGCCCAATGCTCATTTTGTGGACAATTAAATGGAATTAATTAAAAAATGATTTAGGCCTGATGATGAGTCCAAGTGACTCTGGCTCAATACATTTTTGTTTGAATGAGTTTGAGACTAAAATTTGTAACATCAATTTAAGATTTTCCCTATATTTTGTTTATCTTTTAAAATAGAAAACTAAAGGGGGTTTTGGGACGCGAATAAAATAAATCAAAATTTCTGGATAACGTTGAATAATTTTCTTACTGATTGCATAAGTCTTCTATTTTTATATTAGCCCTTTGTTTGAGTAATAAGTTTGAAAATCATGGTGCATTTGAAAACTTTAAAGAGTAAAAATCCTTTAATCGAATGATCAATTTGATTTATTAGAGAAAATCCAAAGTACAATCTCATAGATCCAATTGATTTGGACCTGAAAATGTGCCTTGATTGCTGTCAAGTTTGCTTGTAAAATCCAGCTTTTCATGATTTTAAACTAATAGCATCAAAATTACTATATTTAATTATTTAATGAAATAGTAAAGCTCCTAATTAAAATAGCGCATTGCTTAAGAGAATATAATATAAAATAAAGCTATATTATTACATTTTACTAACATGGACAGTGATAACAAATCTGCCTATTACTACTCTAACAAATTTTCTAAAAATGCTTTTCTTGTTTTTACTATTACAGATCTTATAAATGCATGAAGCTTTAAATAGATTTTTCGTATTTTTAGAACTTTAACATAAAGCTACTATAACGTGAATGGCTTAAACAATGTAAATGACTGAACCTAACATGATTTACACACAACTCTCAACCAAACTGCTTCAACAACATGATTCATGCAATATTCAAACAAAAATACAAATTCTTGATAACCAGCAAATCATAGTCATGATATAGTAAAATAAAACTTTACATTGTTAAGAAAATACCTTGTTAGCAGCAAGAAAAACAAATGGATAAAGAAAATATGCCTCTGAATATTGAGTAAAAGCAAGCAGGAAACCAAATTGAATACCCCAGGATTCCTAGTCCCAACTTGACAAAATCAGTAGGAAAGCAATCAAATTTTGGTTTTTGTTTTCTGAAACATCAATACTAGGTTTCAGAAGTTTTGAAGATTGAAAGGTAAAGAACTTAAAAGTAGTGAAGGTTTTTGTGATTTTCAAGAAATATTTTGTGTATGTATGTCTCTATCTAGGTCTATATCAGTGTCTGTCTATAATGAAAAAGGAGGAGTGTTTATATAGATGAGGGAGTGAAAAGAGATAAGAATTAGGGTACAAAAGAATCTACTAGAATTCCCTAAAATCAGGAAAAAGGCATCTTTCTTAACAGAAATGGACAACTCTCCAATTTTTTGTACCTTCCTATCTCAGAAAATGGACAACTGTCCAATTTCTGAATATTTGGGATCTTATCCCTATTTTTGCTACTCAGCATTGGGACAGTTGTCCCTTATTCTAGAAGGTTCTAACCTTTTCTGAAGAATTTCAGAATTATAATTCCGAAATTTACCCTTAAGGGTCTTGAAATTACCTCAGAACCAGATTGGTTCTGGGCCTGAGTCATATGACTCTTGCCCTAAGGACTTTGGGCTTCAATGAGGCCCAGTTCTTAAACAACTACTAAATGAAATATCAAACAATTAATAATAAACTAAAAGCGATTTATTTAAACAAGATAAACAATAATACTTAAAAATATAAATGAAAAATTAATAAAGATAAAATATATAATAATGATTTAAAAAAATGAAAAACAGTAAAGCAAAGAGAAAAAAAGAGTTATACCTAATACCGATTTTACTTCTTCCTAACTAAGTCTGTTTTAATTAAACGATTTAAGCAGAATAATAGACAAAAAAAACAGTAATCAACTAAAATAAACACAAAATATAACGATAAAACACGTAATAAAGAAAAACAAAAATAACAGAAAATATACCTAAGAACTATTTTGGAAAAAGAGAAATCTAGCCGCTAAAAACCCTCATGTCAAGACTCCCATCTGGGATCTGAGATCCTTGAGGGGAGATCTTGGCAGGAGGATTTTTAGGCGAACTAGGTAGAGTTTTAGGGTTGTAAGGTAGGAGTTTAGGTGAGTTTAGGGTTTTGCCGCCGCATAGATGATTTTCGACGGCGGCTTTAGGGTTTCTAGGTTTCCAGATCTAACATTGGTTGTTTTTGGTGGGGTTTTTGGAGATTTGGTTTGTAGGGTGAGGTTTAGAGAGATGAGGAGAGTGTATGGGGTGAGTTTAAGGGGTTTTGGAGTTCCGCCGCCGCCGTAGGCGATTTTCGGCGGCGGTGCTAGGTGGCGTTAGAGTTTTTGGCTTTTTTAGGTGTAAGATTTGTTGGTTTTTATGAAGTTTTTTGGGATGAGGATTTGTGAGGTAGGGTTTGGGAAGAGTGGAGGAGAGAATGGGGTTGATTTGGGGTGGTTTTAGGTTTCGCCGCCGCTGTAGGTGATTTCCGACGGCGGCTTGGGCGGAGGTATTATGGCGGCTAGGGTTTGGGGTGGTTGATAGAGATATGTGAAAGAGTGAGGGGTTGAATTGGGGGGGGGGGTAAGAGAGGGTTAGGACATATATATGTCAAAATGGGGATGAGTTCCGGGCCGTTGGATCTATTGAAGATCAACGGCCAGGATTATTTGGTGCTTAAACGGCACTGTTTAATTAAGTGACGGGATAGACCGATTTAGGCGGTATTGGGCTTGGGGATTGGGCTGGCTTTTGGTAACTGGCCTAGTCCGGCCAAGGTGTATTTACACCCTATTAATTTTGATTAATTTTAAAATCTAACTAATTTTAATTAAATCCTAAATTGATAAATACAACAATTAACATTGACAATTGACTGAAAAACAAAGCAAACCAGTATGAAAATGTAGTTTGGCCCTTGAGCTCAACCGCCCTCGAATCAACTGAGAGTATATTTAAGAAGTATGAACTGAACTGAAGAATAAGAGAATTTAAGAGAGAGAAGTGTTGTAATGCTTTTATATGCTAGAATTGAATGTATACAAATGATTAGAACTCCCATTTATAGTAGAGGAATTCCACTTATTGTATAGTTCTAATTACAGAAGGAAATCATATGATTATCTAAATAATCGTTCTTGATTTGATCCGTTCCGAGATTTCCGCCACGATCCTCGATCGGTTACGGATATCTCAGATTTTCGTTAGTACGCTATCTTTGGTATTGCTTGATGTCTATCCTATTTGGTCTCGATCATTACTGGTCTCGATGACGATTGGTACTCCGAATCCCGAGCTCGGTATCTCATCTTAATGTCTCAGTCTGATGTAATACAGGCTGATCCTCGACCCGCCATCCTAGTCTCGGTTAATCAACAAAATTGGGTGATATCGATTTTAACCATATACACACTCAACAAATTAAATAGGTGCAGTTAAGTTTCTAATAAATCTGGTAAGCCTCTCCTTACTTACCAACCTGCTTTAGTAAGCTAAGTAGATAATAAATCTTTGTTTTGGCCGCAACATTACGGTCCATATTACACTGGCCTCTTGTAATCCCACATGTACCCCTAATAGAGCATTGTACCTTTATCACTCAATAAGCACCATTTGAAGTGAGTTGATTACTCCCATCCTGATATCACTAAGCCATGAGGACCTTGAGCGAATTCAACTTCTTTCAATACTAGTTATAATCAATCGGTGGTTTGTGATTCTGTTTACCCTCAAAATCGGATAACAATTGAATTTGTAAGTGGTTTAAGGATATGCAAATTAACTTGATATAAAGTGATAAATTAAGTTTCAATCTAAATAAATAATGATAAAGTAAATTCAAACCACACGAATTGGACAATTTCAGTCTTGGATAGTTAGTCACCCTCGAGCCAGATGCATTTCGATCGGTATCAAGATACACACGAATAAAAGCTTAAGAGAAAAATAATAATGTATTACTTTGGAATGTGTGTTACAATGTGATAAATGAATTATCAGACCCCCTTTATATAGTAAAAAAGTCTTACTTTAGGTACTATTCTATAAAAGGTAAAAGATCTCTTAATTTGCTGATTTTCAGTTCCTTATAGATACGTGCCGAGATTCTCGCCGTAATATCCAACCAGTCATGGATACTTTGGTCTTCTGTTGGCTACGCTAACAATATTTCTTTGAACTATTTCGAGGCTAGGACCGATTCCGGGATCACGGTCTCGATATTCTCGAAGGCAGACATTCTGCCCCCAGGCTTGATCTCGCCCAAATCACACCTCAAATTAGGGTTGTGAAGCGGTCGATTACAATAATAACTACCCAACTAGGAGTTGGGATTGAATCCACAGGGAGCGTAGATGGGATTAGGTATATATTCAAACTAAGAGCCTAAAGTGTCTAAGATGTACTTCCACAATCTTTGTTTTGATTCTACTTCTAAATTATGGTACGGTTGCAAATGTAAAATACGAAAATAGAGAATAATGTTTTTGTTGTTATTTTTAAAATGTGTAAAAGTTCTAGGGCTGTGACTTCCACCTAGGTGTTTGCCTAACGGGTTGTGGACTTTAGAGCGAGTTTTGTCGGCCGGGGTGTATTATAGCAATCAACACATAATTACCCTCTCAATACCTCTCGGTAAGAGAGTGGTTTTTCCCAATTTGGCTTTCTCAAGTCTAAGGGTATTGCACAAAACAGTTGATAAATTCTCAAGTCAAGTTTTACTATTTCTAGATTCAATCCTTTAATCGGGACTATCAATCTCTAGAGTTCATCTCGATTTCTTGTTAGCCAAGTTTTCCTAGAATTAGTCTTTCTTTCTCAAGAAGACACTAAGTCAAATAGGCATGAACTAATGTTTGAAACCATTAATTCTACAATTATAAGCAAGAACTAGGCTAAATATTATGCACCTAACCATAAACAAGCCATAAATCAAACACCCATTAGGTACCCACGCTAGGGTTGGGTCACAACCCTAGCTAGAAATTTAGCTACTCATAGATGGTGATGAAGAAAATAAAGAAGAAAAGATGATTAAACTCATATTTAATGATAAATAGATGAAAATTCAATGTAAAATCAACAAGATATGATAAAGTTTCCTAAAATAGTAAAGAAAAACGGTTACAAACTTTCAGTTGCCCAAAACTTCACCTAATTTCGTTAAAAAGGACTATTTGTACACAACTAAATTTTTTGAAAAAAATTGCCCTTACAGAGGTTCTGCGGCCGCACAATTCTATGTGCGGTCCGCACTTTGCTGCAGCATTTGACAAGAATGGTTTCTGCGGCTGCATTTCTTGAGTTTTGCGGACCGAACAATTCTGAGTGCGGCCTCACATTTGATTTCTGCGGCTGCACAATAATTGTGCGGTCCGCAAGTCTTGTTTGGCTCAGATGTGGAACTCTCTGATCTTTGTCTTCTGCGGCCACACAATTATTGTGCGATCCGCACTTTGCATTAAAGGACTATCAAAATTTCTTCATGATCTTCGGTCACAGACAGAATTCTACGGTCCGTACTTTAACCTTTTAGTTTGATTTTTGTCTTTGTTCAAAAGCACTCCTTGAGTTGAATTTCATCACTTTGGCTCATTTTCCAATACTCCTGCAAGTAAGCATATTTCATCAGTTTTTGGAATACCTTTAAATATTTTTGAACTAAAGTGAAAGTAAAAGGGAGCAAATAAGTAGTCAAAATTCCCATTTATCAGGGCTTTAGCCTGGTAGAACTTGGGGTCGATCGTTATTCCTTTATTGCCACGTTTCGAGCCTGACCTGCCATGTCGTAGGCGAGTTTGATTTCGATTGTATACAGATAGTCCTCTCATTTTTTGGATAGTAGACGACGAGAAATGACATGATCTTATGATTCTTAAACGACATGAGCTTCCGATTCTTACTTCGATATCCCGCGACAAAATGACAAAACAAACGAAACGTCTTGTCGGTCAAGTTCTAATGGAATTAAATGCATGTCAGCCACCGGTCGACCATTCCTTAATGTGAACAGCCGCTGAAATACTATAAATACCTCTTTTTTTGTTCATTCCAACTTTACATCCAAACCTTCTGCGCTCGATCTTAGAAATCTCAATACCTTCTGGCACATATATCCTCTTAGTTGAGATCTTTTGTAAGAACTCTTGTTTGTCTTCATCTCAAGTCATCAAGTGCACTCCTTTAACTTCCTTTATTTCCTATTTTTTCCTCCATTCTCAAAGAAATGGCAAAGACTTCAAAAAGCTTTCCCCAAAAAGAAACTCCTTCCTCATGGACGGCTACTGAGGCCGAGGCGACCGCTTCGCGTACTGCCGTTGAGGAACCAGTACCGGAACCTCCTCTGAAAATGTTCATCCTCGAGGGGTGCCCGGTCAATGTTAACTTTAAAGTTAAAAATACTTCCTCCGTACAAGGCCGGTGCGAGGAGGTCTCGTGGTACATCTCCTTGATCACCAAGGATGTTCTCCCTACTGTCAAAAAGGATAGCAATTGGGTTGACAAGGACGTAATGGTTTCTGAACCCGATGAAGTCATCACCACCCATGTCGAGGGATACTTAAGCGTTTACACTTATCCCTTTACACTGGGCTCAATGAATCCGATCATTTTCGACTTCTGCAAAAGATACGAGCTATGCCTCAGTCAAATTCACCTTTCATTCTGGAGGATCGTGATCCTTCTTCGATTCTTCTTGAGCAAAATCGATGGATGCTCATTCACCGTCGACCACCTTATGCGCCTATAAAGTCTCCGAATCTTTCGGGGGGACTGATCAAGCTTGCACGTCAAGCTAGTAAAGCCCCATTCTCGAGTATTGATGAAGATCGAGATCGAGGCTGGCAAGGCCATTTTGTCCGAGTGAGGACTTCGAACTTGATCCCAGCTGAGCGCATGCCATTCCCCAAGAAGTGGAATACATCTCGTAAGTATAATTTTTCTTTCAAATTTGATTTTACGCCTTTATATTTCCTTCTTATCGATGCTTTGTGGTGGTGTAGTTGTCGCTCGGGTCCCGAATGCAGTCCCTCAACTCAAGGAGTGGGTCGAGGGCATCATATCACAAAGGCCCTATTCTGAGCGCTCATGGCGCGAGCTTTCGAAAGGCTGGTGGGAGGCCCATTCCCATAGTGAGATTCATTTCCCGAGTAAGTAATATTTGGGTTCCTCTCGTGTCATTAAGTTCTCACTTGTTTCATTTCTTTTTCAAGGTTTATCTAAGGATGCAAAACTGAGGCCTCCATCCGGTGGCGATAAATTCCTCGCTGAGTCCCCTGCTTGAAGATAGGGTGACGAGAAGAAAAGGAAGATGGCTTCGAGTTCTTCGAGCTCGGAGAAGAAGAAACCAAGGCGAAGGTTGGCGCGCAAATTCAAAGAAAGCACCAGCGCTCGAGCACCATCTTCGGACTCACTTTACCGGCTGAGAGACGAGTTCGAAGAAGATGGATAAGTATTTGATCTGGTGATGCATGAGCCGTCACAGCTCGAGGGGAAAGGGGCCTCCGAATTAGAGAGAGCCGAGGCTGATTTTCCTTAAGCTAGGGAGGCCGATGAGGAGGCCGTGGTCGAGGCTTCCCGAGAGGTGGGAAATGCCCCTAAGGAAGTACTCGGTGTGATAGACATCATCGAGTCACCTTTATTCACTGAGTCCATGTGTAACGAGTCTCAAACGGTGAAAGAACATCCAAACGATGGGGCCCACGGAGCGGACGACCCCTTCCGTGACTTTTTTTATAAAGTGGATTCTACCGCTGCGGAGGACGTCACCGTATTGGGTGACTTATAGGTGCCAAAGAAGAGTCCATTTTCGGAAACAAGTGGCCTTCCCCAAGACAGAATCTAATCAACTAGCTCCCAGATCCGATTGTGGATCCTGACCGGAAGCGATCGATCATCATCTCCATTACAAAGTATGCTCGGGTCCTCTCTGCCCCCGTAGGGGTGGACAATTATATTTGGTGACTGGTGATCGAGGAAAACCGAGCCAAGATAAATGAGGTGGAGGTGCCCTGCATGTTCAACGAAGCACAACAAACGCTAAACCAGGTAACTTCGGATACCTCTTGATGACTTCTAATTTGTACTTAGACTAATTTATAGATAACCCTAACATTTTCTTTGTGTTTGTAGGCCTCGGTGCTTTATCATAAGACTTTTCTCTGAAATCGCGACGAGCTGAACCAGCTTGAGGCCGAGGTCCGAGGTCTCACTGAGAAGAGAGATACTTACAAACTTCTCAGCGAGCAGCATCAAGGGGAGGCTAAGAGTCTCCGAGCTGAGCCGGAGGCAACTCCGAAGGAGCACGCCGACCTAGTCGATCAGGTAAAAATATTTGAGGTTAGTGAAGATGAGCTAGACTCGGTGACAAATGGTTGGAATCCGCAGGTCCAACAGAAAATTGATCGGATCGACCAACTTTGAGCTGAGAAGGATGTTTTCAAGACCGAGACCGACAAATAGAGAGGCAAGATGGACCGTCTAGCCTCAAAAAAGGAGACTTCTCAGGCGAAACTGACTTCGTCTAAGGCCTAGCTTCGAGCGGCAAAGGAAAAGGCCGAGATGCAGGCCAAAAAGGTTGAGGAGCTCCAGTATCAGATAAGTTCAGTCGTCTTCGATCGAGAAACTCTTGCCAAGGAGCTTGAAATGGCCAAGTCGGTTATTGTGGTGGTTAAAGTTGATGCCGACGAGATGGTGGCCCAATATAAGGCTAACACCAAGGCGTCCGAGGATCGAATAAAGGATATCATCGATCACGCAAAGCGGCAATCTCGAAGGGAGGCCCTCGAGGAAATTCATGCTTGGGGTTTTGACTTGTCGGTCGAAATTGAGAGTGCTAAGGGGCTCGAAGCCGAGGCCAAGAAGTTGGCTTATTGCGAAGATGAAGAGGCCTTCGAGGGTTCGAGCGGATCCGATGATGGAGGAGACTCCGAAGACCCTAGCAACGAAGTAGGCTCCGGTGAAGACCAGGGCATTTAAGTGCCTTGTACATTTTTCATTGTTTTTTTTATTTTTGTACTTTTGTCAAGACCGTTTGGCCTTTGTAAAGACAATATATATATATATATATATAATATAAGGCTTCTTTTTTCCCTTCAACAATTTCTAGGCTTGTTTTCCTTTACTTTATCCTTTATGTTTGCAAAGATCCAAATACCTCAGCATGAAATAGTTAGGTCATGTTCAGAGGCTCGAACAGGACTTGCCTTTGATATTATTTTGTATAAGGCATCGTGGGGGTCCAGTATGACCGGAAACTTTCTACAATGTACTTATAACTTCTTAGATTATAGTTTGTCGAGGGTAGTCATTAGAACCTGTTAAGAAATTTTGAAGGCCTTATTTTTTATTACGGGTCTCAGACATCTCTGAGCCATTTTAATATGGTCATAGCCTTTTTAGTTCGGGTGTTGACCAGTGGTCTTGTTACCCTGAGTTATCCGGGCTTGACTAAGATAACAGTCCCCGAGTGGGGATGGCGTAGCCTTTCAGGTTTAGGCGCTGCCTAGTATTTCTTGCACCCCCAGGCTTCGTTAGACCGGGTCGTCTGAGTTTGTATTTGGACGACAGTCCCCAAGTAAGATCGATCCTTTGAACCCCAATAAAGACAGCCCTTCGGATCGATATCTTTAGGGGATCGAATGTAGGAAATTCCTTAGAAGAAAAAGATTTTTAAGGGACAAGATATTTATCTTCAAGGTAGAAACGTCCTTTTATTTCTATGCGTAATATATACGATTACACATGCGTACAAGCTTTATGTCAGGGCTCGAGCAGTCGGTTCATTCCACCGTTTGGACCTTACAGTAAATCCTATTGATCGAGCCAAGCTATTCGGTCACAAATTTTCTTTCCTTACTAAAGTCATTGTCCGGGGGCGAGGCCCCCAAGTGTTCGAGGCCGGTCGTAGAGAGGCCTCGAATGCTGTTGTCGTGATCTTCGATACCGGTTTGTAATCGGCTTTCAATTCTAAATTAGCACGGTTATTGTTGCCTCGTTAAAAACCTTGCTGGAAAACCCATTTGGGACAAAACTGGTTCAAGGGAAAAAGAGTGCAACGCGTGCTTTCAGGCCTTAAAATTGTGTCATTCTTTGACAGTCTTCTGCAAGTGTTAGTTCAAAACGTAAATAAGTAAAAGGAATGAATGGCGTCGTACCTTAGCAGTAATATCGCTTCAAGTGAGTCATGTTCCAGATTTTCGGTAGTTGCTCACTGTTCATTGTTCCGAGTTTGTACGATCACTTACCGGTGATCTCGAACTTGATAAGCACCTTCCCAATTTGGTCCCAACTTCCCTTAGTTAGGGTACGTGTACTTAGCGTGACTTTCCTTAACACCAAGTTCCCGACATTGAAATATCGAAGGTTGGCTCTTTGATTGTAATATCTCTCAATTCGCTACTTTTGGGCGGCCACCCGAACAAGGGCGGCTTCGCGCCTTTCATCTAACAGCTCCAGGCTTGTATTCATGGCCTCGTCGTTTGATTCCTTGGTTGCATACCGAAACCTGAGACTTGGTTCTCCTACTTCGATCGATATTAGAGTTTCGGCGCCGTAAACCATCGAGAACGAGGTGGCCCCGGTACTAGACTTCGAGGTCGTATGGTATGCCCATAGGATTTCGGGCAGGATTTCCTTTAGCGTCGGTTAACCTTTTTTTGAGGTTTTGGAGTATGGTTTTGTTGGTCGATTCCACTTATCTGCTCCCACTAGGGTAGTAGGGTGTTGATAGGATCCATTTGATCTTATTGTCTTCGAAAAACTTGCTTGCTTTGCTGCCGATGAACTGCTTCCCATTGTCGCACACGATCTCGACTAGCATTCTGAACCGGCATATGATGTGGTCTCAAATGAAATCGATGACTTCCTTCTCCCTGACCTTCTCGTATGCCTGGGCCTCCACCGTTAAAAAAATAGTCAGTCATAAACAATATAAATTGAGCCTTACTGGTGCCTACGGAAGGGGGCCAACGATGTCCATTCCCCACTTCATGAATGGCCATGGTGACAAAATCGAACGCAATAGATCCCCGGTTTGATGAATAATCGAAGCATGTCTTTGACATTCATCACATTTTCGTACGAACTCCTTCGCGTCCTTTTCCATGTCGATCCAGTAATAGCCAGCTCTATTACCTTTCGAACCAATGATTCGTCACCTAAGAGATTTTCGCAGGTGCCTTCGGGTATTTCCCTCATAACGTACTCGGTATCTCTTGGTCCTAGGCATATCACGAGTGGGCCATCGAATGTTCTCTTGAAAGGGGTTCCGTATTCGGACAAGCTAAATTGGTCTGCCTTTGTACGCAGGGCCCTCAAATTTTTTGGATCCGAGGGAAGTTTTCCAGTCTTTAGATATTCTATAAATTTGTTTCTCCAGTCCCAAGTCAGGCTCGTTGAGTTTATCTCGGCGTATCCTTCTTCCACTACCGATCTCATGAGTTGTACGACCGGCCCCGAGTTGAAATCATCGTCCTTGACCACTGACCCCAGGATAGCAAGGTCATCGGCCTCACTATTTTGATCCCGAGGTACGTGTTGTAGAGTCCTCTCCTTGAATCGATGTAATGTTACCTACAACTTATCCAGGTACCTTTGCATTCATTCCTCTCTGACTTCGAATGTCCCATTAACTTGGTTCACCACAATGAGGGAGTCACATTTAGCTTTGATTACCTCCGCCCCCAAGATTTTGGCTACTTCGAGACCTGCAATTATGGCCTCATATTCGGCCTTATTGTTAGTCAATTTTACAGTCTTAATAGATTGTCTAACTACATTTCCTGTCAGTGGCTTCTATATGATGCCAAGTTCGGAACCTTTTGCGTTCGAGGCGCCATTCATAAAGAGGGTCCATACCCCAAAGAGGTCCCTGAGTTCAACAACAACTCTATTTCGACCTCGAGTATTAGGGTCGGCGAAAGTCGGCCACAAAGTAGGGGTGGGCATTCAGTATTTCGGTTCGATATTTAATAATTTTGGTTCGGTATTTCGGTGTTCGGTTTATCAATTGTGTATATCAAATACCATACCTAAGTATTTTAGTATGGTTTGGTATTTATTATTTTGATTCGGTACGGTTTCGGTTTAATATTCGCTGATAAAGAAAAATGAGATGGCAGTCAATGTACACAGTAACATAAGCACTTAGAGAATAAAATTACCTATAAAACAAATGTTCTACTAATACACTAATAGAACAATTAAGAGAAGATCTTTGACTATACCAATCACAACACTAGCTTATGTTTCACTTTATCTGCAGCCAAGCGAGTTCTAAATGATTATGGCAGTCAATNAGTTTATTTCATGTGTAGGTGAAGTGGAGATGGAAACGGAGCTAAAAGGATGCAAATACGTCGAAAAATACGCGAAAGGAGACACCCGGGCGATAGCCAGGCGACAGAGCCAAACACCCTGACCCTACCTAGCGTTAGCCAGGCGTTTGGGCTGTAACGCCAGCCCTAACCTGGCGTTAGCCAAGCGTTTGGGCTGAAACGCCAGCCCTAGCCTGGCGTTAGCCAGGCGTTTTGGTCCAAACGCCAGGGTCCCCAGTCGGCCAGAAACCGAGTTTTGACGGGTTTAAGTGTTCTCCAATTGAAATAGAAGTCTCCTACACGGTTAGGGTTCACCCTAAACCTATAAATAGACTCCTAAAACACAACTACAGGAAGGGGATTGAACAGAGATTCGAGATTAGAGTGGATCAAAGGCAAAACATCAATTTTGTACATATTTTCTTCTT
>MDKI01288217.1:0-14704 GCA_005239505.1 Nicotiana paniculata | reverse complement strand
TGGTATCCGGAGAGGGTATCAAGGTTGATCCTCAGAAGGTTGAGGCGGTTCAGAGTTGGTCGCATCCTACTTTAGCTACAGAGATCAGGAGCTTTTTGGGCCTAACAGTCTATTATTGCCGATTTGTGGAGGGGTTCTCTTCTATTGCAGCTCCATAAACTAGATTGACTCAGAAGACTTCCCCGTTAAGATGGTCCGATAAGTGTGAGGTGAGCTTTCATAAGTGTGAGGCGAGCTTTCAGAAGCTCAAGACAACATTGACCTCAGCACCGGTTATGGTATTGTCTTCCGGTCCGGGGATGTACACAGTGTATTATGACGCTTCACGCGTTGGTTTGGGATGTGTGTTTATGCAGGAAGGGAGATTTATTGCTTATGCTTCACGCCAGCTGAAGGTTCATGAGAAGAATTACCCTGTACACGATTTGGAGTTGGCGACGATTGTTCATGCTCTTAATATTTGGAGGCATTACTTGTATGGGGTGTCCTGTGAGGTTTATACAGACCACCGCAGTCTGCAGCACTTGTTCAAGCAGAGGGATCTTAATTTGAGGCAGCGCATATGGCTTGAGTTGTTGAAGGATTATGATATCACCATTCTTTATCATTCGGGCAAGGAGAATGTGGTGGCAGATGCTTTGAGCAGGAAGGCGGAGAGTATGGGTAGCTTGGCTTATATTGCAGTATAGGAGAGACCTCTAGCCTTGAACATTCAGTCCTTGGTTAATCGCCTAGTGAGATTATACCTTTCAGAGCCTCGTCGAGTTCTTGCACATGTGGTTGCTAGGTCTTCGTTATTGGGGGAGATTAAGGCTCGGTAGTATGATGATCTGTGTTTGGCAGAGCTACGGGAGACAGTGGTTCAGGGTAGGGCCAAGGAGGTTACTATGGGCGAGGATGGTGTTCTGAGACTTCAGGGCCACTTATGTGTTCCTAATGTTGATGGCCTGAGGGAGAGGATTCTAGAGGAGGCACACAGATTTCGGTATTCTGTTCACCCTGGTGCTACGAAGATGTATCATAATTTGAAGCAACATTACTGGTGGAGGCGAATGAAGAAGGACATTGTGGAGTATGTGGCTAGGTGTCTTAATTGCCAGCAGTTTAAGTATGAGCACCAGAGGCCAGGAGGCCTACTTCAGCAGATGCCCATTCCTGAGTGGAAATGGGAGTGCATCACTATGGACTTCGTGGTTGGGTTGCCTCGGACTTTGCAAAAGGTTGACGCGGTTTGGGTCATTGTGGATAGATTGACCAAATCGATGCATTTCATTCCAGTGGCTACTACATATACTTCTGAGAGGTTGGTGCAGATCTACATTCGGGAGATAGTCCGGTTGCACGGTGTGCCGGTGTCCATTATATCAGATCGAGGTCCTCATTTCACCTCGCACTTTTGGAGAGCATTGCATAGTGAGATGGGTACCCAGATAGACATTAGCACAACATTTCATCCTCAGACTGATGGTCAGTCGGAGCGTACAGTTAATATATTGGAGGACATGCTCAGGGCATGTGTGATTGACTTCGGAGGTCAGTGGGACCAGTTCTTGCCTTTGGCCGAGTTTGCTTACAATAATAGTTATCAGTACAACATTGAGATGGCACCATTTAAGGCTTTGTATGGTCGGCAATGTCGTTCCCCTATCAGGTGGTTTGAGCCTGGCGAGGCTAAGTTATATGGCATCGACCTGGTAAGGGATGCTTTGGAGAAAGTGAAGTTGATCCAGGAGAGGCTCCACACAGCACAGTCCAGGCAGAAGAGTTACGTGGAGAAGAAGGCGCGTGATGTATCATTTATGGAGGGAGATAAGGTTCTGTTGAAAGTCTCGCCGATGAAGGGTATTATGAGGTTCGGGAAGAAGGGCAAGTTGAGCCCAAGGTTTATAGGTCCCTTCGAGGTGTTGAGGCGAGTTGGGGAGGTTGCTTATGAGCTTGACTTACCTCCCAGTTTCGCAGGAGTTCATCCATTTTTTCATGTATCCATGCTCCGGAGGTACCACGCCTACTTCTCTCACGTGGTTGATTTCAACACTATTCAGTTGGATGAGAGGTTGGGCTACGAGGAGGAGCCAATTGCTATTATTGATAGACATGATCGCCAATCGAGGTCCAAGAGAGTTTCTGCAGTGAAGGTCCAGTGGAGGGGCCAACCAGTCGAGGAAGCGACTTGGGAGTCTGAGGAGGACATGCAGAGAAGATATCCACACTTATTTAGCACTTCAGGTATGATTCTAGACCCGTTCGAGGACGAACGTTTATTTAAGAGGTGGAGAATGTAACGACCTGACCGACCATTTTGCGTTATCGGACCCTGTTCCCCTAAATGAAACTTCCCATAGCGGCTTATTGTGATTTATGACTTGCGGGGGCGGGTGGTCTGGGATTCAGAAGTGTTTAGAGCAATATTGGAACACTTGGTTCCTTCAGGTTGGCCTTTAAGGCCAAGTTTGACTTCGGTCAACATTTTGGGTAAACGACCTAGAAATCGAGTTTCGATGATTCCGGTAGATTCGTATGATGATTCCGGACCTGGGCGTGTGTTCAGAATGGGTTTTTGATGACCCGGGAGCGTTTCAGCGTCAATATTGAAATAAGAGTTCCTTAAGTTCCTATTGTGGTTTGGGACGTGTTTTTTGCGATATCGAGGTCCGAATGGAATTCCGATATCGGGAATAGTTCTGTTATGTCATTTATGACTTGCCTGAAAAATTTGGTGTCATTCCAAGTTGTATAGGTCGGTTCGGCGCGTTGTTAGCGAAGTCAAGAAAACTTAAAGTTCCTAAGTTTGGTTCTAGGGGTTTTGAGGTGTGATTTTGAGTTTTAGCGTTGTTTTGGGTGTTCCGAAGGCTCCAGCGAGTCTGTATTATGATTTGGGACTTATTGGTATATTTGGATGGGGGATGGGGTGGGCCCAGGTGCCTCCCGGACACCACACGAGGCCAAAAACCAGCTGAAATAGCTGCTGGTGCACCTGTTCTGGTGTGATCCGCAGGTGTGGTTGGCCAGTCGCTGGTACGGGACCGCTCCTACGGTCCCAGCCTCGTAAGTGCGACCCCCAGCAGGCAGTCCAATTCTCGCAGGTGCGGACAAAGTTCTGCAGGTGTGGTCTCCCCTCCGCAGGTGCGGGCCCAGGCTTCGTCGTCCATTTCCGCAGGTGCGGAAACACTGTCAGGCAATGTGTTTCTTAAATACGGGTATTCTGCATTGTTTTCTTCACTCTTTCCTCCATTAAACACTTTGTGAGCTTGGGAAAAGGAATCCACGACCCAACCCCTACAAGGTAAGTAAATTCCATCTCAAGACTTGTTAATGCATGAATTCCCAGTTGAATTTAATTACCTAATTAGTGAAAAATCAAGAATCGGGTATTAACCTAGGGCTTTCGGGAATTTAGAAAATTACCCGTGATTTGGCTATAAAATCATTCCAAAATCGAATATTAATGATCCTTAGGCTATGGGTGAGTGGTTCCTTCAAGAATTTTTGGAATCCGAGCATGCGGGCCCGGGGTTGGATTTTACAATTTCTTCAAGAATGGTGAATTTACTAAATGAGTAGGAGAATTTACATACTTTGAGCATAAATTAATATATTTGTATAACATTTGGCTAGTTTCGAGTCCTCGGGTGTAGAGTTCGGAGTTTCGGGTGCGTTCTTGGTCTAGGGAGTAAATTCGACACGAGGCGAGTCTCCTTTCTAACATTGTAAGAGGGAATTTTCCCCATAGGAGATTATAAATGGTGGTTTTGTCCTTATTTGTGAGGGTTGAGCACGCACGAAGTGACGAGAGTCCGTGCATAGCTACTATCATGCCTTGTTGGGTAGTTTAGGACTCACAAGCATGCTTTATGTGTTATATCTGTGATCTTGTATATGGATTAAGTAGTCTAATATCCTCGAATCTCACATGTGAAGGCCTAAGGGGTTATGCTTGAAGTTGATATTTCTAAGATTCTCACACTGTTAGTATGTTCCCTGCTAAATTATCTGGAAATCTCCTACTAATTTTGAATTTATATGGGAACCCGAGTCGCATGGATGATTCGCGAGCGGGGTAGCCCTAATATTATATTAACCCAAGTCGCAGGTATGATTCGTGAGCGGGGGTGGTCTTGGTATTATATAAACCGTGTCGCATGTTCGATTCACGAGCGGGGCAGATAGATGCATCTATGGTTCGGGTCGTTCGACCCTCGACAGTGCATATTTACTTTTCACGTTGTAATGACCGTACGTTTATAGCCTGTTATCTGTTTGGTAATTTGTGAGAAGCCCTGTAATTGTAACTGTTGATTTCATGAAAATGAAGAAGGTTAAATAGCTTGTATGCCATGGAAAAGGATGGCGCGAGGGTACTAGAGATTGTTATTGATGCTCATTTCCTTAGTACTGTTCATTACTGCTATTACTGGTTAGCCTGTACTTATTCCACATTGTATGATCCTAGTAAGTATCACGTCGACCTCTCATCACTACTTCTTCGAGGTTAGGCGGGATATTCACTGGGTACATATCTGTTTATGTACTCATTCTACACTTTTGTACTTAATTGTACAGGTTTTGAGGCTGGTGCATCTGGTTATCCGACCGGAGCTTGACCCTGGGGGTATATTCTGGACCTGACTCCACCCTGAGCTGCCTCCCTTGGCGGTTCTCAGCAACACTATGGAGTTATCTTTTGTTTATTTCTGTCTACTTCTTTCAGACATTAGAACAATTTGTATCATCTTTTGTATATTCTACTAGTTCGCCTGTAGACTTGTGACACTAGTTCCTGGCACACTCATAGTAGACTCTATATTTTGAGACTATATATATGGGTTCATGATCCTTGTGGCTGTATTTACTTAAGTTGGTTAATTTATCCGCTTTTACTTAAATGACCTAAGCTTAAAATTTGGTAAGTGTGGGGTTGATATGTCAAATAAGGATAATCTCACTAGTAAACAATTGTTGGCTTGCTTGACTCCGGTGTTGGGCGCCATCACGACCTGTGTTGGGATTTTGGGTCGTGACAAATGTAAAGTAATTTGAGCGAGGTCGAATGTCAAATAGTTCGAGCGAGTCGAATGTAAAGTAATTCGAGCGAGGTCAAATGCCGCTTAATTCGAGCGAGTCGAATGTAAAGTAATTTGAGCGAGGTCGAATGTCAAATAATTCGAGCAAGTCAAATGTAAAGTAATTCGAGCGAGGTCAAATGTCAAATAATTTGAGCAAGTCGAATGTAAACTAATTCGAGCGAGGTTGAATGTTAAATAATTCGAGCAAGTCGAATGTAAAGTAATTCAAGAAAGTTCGAATGTGTAATGTAGAATAATTTGGTGTAGTTATGCAAGAATGTTGCGTACTGCTTTGTTTATTCATTCATTGGAGAATATTACATGTTTCTATTTGTTCCATATATACATTTGATAAGTTCCAGTCTATCTAGTCCATTTATCGCTCGGCCTAGAGAAGTAGTCGATAGGCGGGGCGATGAATTCTACACTTGAACTTCGAGACGCCCTCTTCGTTTCCTCGTTAAAAACCTCCCCGATAAAACCCAATTGAAATAAAACCTGGGTGAGGAAAAAAGAGTACGTTTGGAGGACGTCCATTCTTAGAATTTGAAGTAATTGAGGTGGACGATGTTCCAATTGTTTGGTAGTAGCTTTCCCTCCATTGTTTCTAGTTGTCTGATGGTAGTATTCCCTCCTACAAATATGTTATAATACGGTTGCGCCAGTCCCAAGTTAATTTTATAAAGTGTACCTCAATTTGGTCTATTGACGAATAGAGGAGGGTAACCACGTTTTCTTTTCCGCTTATATTTTTGGTGGCTGCTGCTAATTTGGCGAGGCCATCTGCCTCGATGTTTTGTGCTCGAGGTATCTGGTCGAGTTGACACTCGTTGAACTCCGGCAGTAGTTTATGGATTTATGCCTGGTACTTTCATAGCCTTTTTTCTTTGACTTGGAAAGTCCCCGTGACTTGGTTGACAACAAGTTGTGAGTCACATCGCAGGATGAATTGTCGTGCTCCATACTTGAGAGCTAGCTTTAGTCCTGCAACTATGGCCTCGTCCTCGGACTCATTGTTAGTCATATAGGGGAACCGTATGGACTGGCGGATGACTTCTTCTGTTGGGACCTCAATTACGAGTCCCAGTCCAGATCCTGACACGTTGTAAGCTCCATCGGTGTATAGGACCCATAGGTCGGGTAACTTGGGAGAGGTACGAGAAGTTTCCTGCTCAACCTCAGGCATTATTTTGGCACTAAAATCGGTGACAAATCAGCGAGTACCTGCAACTTCATCGCTATTCGCGACTGATATGTTATATTGTGCTCGCTCAATTCTATGGCCCGCTTGGCCAGTCTCCCCGACAACTCGGGTTTATGTAGGATGCTTCTTAGGGGGAAGGTCGTGACCACCGATATAGGGTGACACTGAAAATAGGGTCTAAGCTTTCGTGAAGCTATGACTAATGACAGGGCCAACTTTTCGAGGTGGGGGTACTTCGTTTCGGCGTCGACTAGGATTTTTCTAATGTAATAGATTGGAGATTGCGTACCTTTGTTTTCACGGACCAGCACTACACTTATTACGACCTGTGATACGGCCAAGTATATCAAGAGACGCTTGTCGGGTTTTGCTTTGGCAAGTAGCGGGGGCGAGGAAAATTATGCCTTTAGTTCTCTTAGGGCCTCGATGCACTCTGAATTATACTAGAGTACGTTGTCCTTTTTGAGCACGTTGAATAATTTTTGGCATCTGTTAGAGGATCATGAGATGAACCTCGATAAGGAAGCTATATGGCCGGTCAGTTTCTATACATGTTTCTTACTGGTCAATATTTAAGGTATTCCCTCGATGGCTTTGATCTGGTCGGGGTTGACCTCGATTCCTCTTTGCGATACCAGAAAATTGAGGAACTTCCTAGAGGTCACGCCGAAGGCACAATTTTCGGGGTTCAGCTTCATGCCGTATCGCCTTAGTATATCGAAGGCTTCCTTCAGATGGTCATTGTTATCTTCTTTTCTTTCTGATTTGACCAACATATTATCTATATAAACCTCAATTGTTTTACCGGGTTGATCCTTGAACATCTTGGTGACTAGCCTTTGATAGGTCGCCCCTTCATTATTCAACCCGAACGACATGACTCTGTAGTAGTACATCCCCTGGTGGGTAATGAAAGTGATCTTTTTATGGTCCTCCTCCTCCATGAGGATTTGGTTGTAACCTGAGTAGGCGTTCAAGAAACTTAACAACTCGTGTCTCGATGTTGCGTCGATGAGTTGATCATTGTGAGGCAACATAAAGGAGTCTTTTGGGCAGGCTTTGTTTAGGTCCGTGAAATCCACGCACATGCGCCACTTCCTGTTTTCTTATTCACCATGACCATGTTGGCGACTCATTGGTGTATTTTGACTCTCGGATGGAGCCGTTGGCAAGTAATTTTTCCACCTCATCACGGACGACCTCATTGATTGCGGCGTTGAATTTTCTTCTTATTTGTCGCACCAACAGGTAGAGTGGATCGACGTTCAGCTTGGGCGTGGCAATGTCTTTCGGGATACATGGCATACCTGCATGGGAGAAAGTAAACAGATCATCGTTGTCAACTAAAAATTTATGAAATTTACATGGTTTTGAGAGTTTATGGCTGATGTAAGTCTTTTTGCTGTGATCGTTGATGTCTAGTTGGATGGGGTCGAGGTATTCTACCGTCGACCCTATGGCTTCCACGACGTCGGGGTCCTTTATGACGTCTTTTTGTTTGTCGAGTTTAGGCCCCGACTTTGGTAATTGCTATGCTCCCGAGCTTACTCCCTTTAATTGTTAAGTGTCTGCAAAATCTTGGGCGATGCGGTAGCATTATTGGGTTGTGCGTTGTTCACCGCGGTTGCTGAATATCTCCCACGGGGTAGGGAACTTGATTATTTGATATAAGCTGGACGGGATGGCCCGCATGGCATATATCCAGGATCGCCCTATGATGGCATTGTAGGATGTGTCCTGGTTCATGACATGGAATGTTGTTTCTAGGGTGATGCCCCCGACTAGAACGGGCAGCATTATCTTTCCTGAGGTTCACTCAACTGCATTGTTAAAACCTGTTAGTGTTATGCAACGTGGTACTATTTTGTCCTCGAGTCTCATTTGCGAGAGAAATTGGGGGTGGATAATACACGCGCCGCTCCCATCGTCTACCATTATTCTTTTTACATCACTATCTAAAATACGTAAAGTAATGACAAGAGCATCGAAGTGAGGAAAGGTCATACCGTGGTTATTTGAATTATCGAAGATGATACTGTCTCATAATACCATTCATGGGTGATTGACCACTTCAATTTGTGCGTGGTGGTGTATTTTACGTTGTTGATTGTTGATTCGTCGCCTCCGCTGATGATCATTTGGATGGTGCGGGTGGGGGAGGGTGGCTTTGGAAGGCCTTGGTATTGTTCTCGTCCGCAGTCAAAATTGGCTCTTCCTTGGTCGCCCATCTTCTCCCTTAGATGTCCCTGGTGGAGCATGTTCACTATCTCTTGTCGTAGGGCTATGCAGTCCTCGGTCTTATGGCCCCGTTCCTGGTGGAACTCGCAGAGGGCGTTCGAATTTTTGGAATTTGGGTCAGACTTCATCTTTTGCAGTCACTTCACCTTAGGGCCGAGCTTCTCTAGTGCGTACACTATTTCTGAAGGGGAAACACAAAAATTGTGAGCAGATAAGAGTGGAGGCATATCTCTTTCATTTCGGTGAGTCCTAGTGTGTGGCCTGGACGACCCTTCTGTTTGGCGAGGAGGTGGTGGGATGGCCGTTCGGACATATGGTTGGTGCCTTTCTCGATTGAGTCGTAGGACTGAATGATCTCTTCGGCTATCATTACGGCGGTCTTTCCTTGACTCCGTTTGGACTGATGTTAGCCGTTGAGTTGGAGCGTTAAGGTCGTCCTAGTCTGCTCTCACCTCGGCACAATAGGCGTTGTGAATTTGTTCCCAGGTGGTGGGGGGTATTTCATGAGCCTTCTTAATAAATTTCTGGTTGCCCTCGACCCGTTCCTGTTCAACCCATTTTGGAAGGCTGCCACTGCCATCCCATCTGATACATTTGGCAAGCTCATTCTAACTCTGGTAAACCGGGCGAGGAAGCCCCTGAATCCCTCACCAGGCGACTGTCTGACGGGAAATATGTCATTTACCCTAACCTCTGCTTTCTTAGCCCCCTCATGGGCGGTGACAAACTTGTCGGCCATTTCTTCGAACGTTGTTATTGAACGTGCTGGTAATTGTGAGTACCATGTTAAGGCTCCCCATGTTAGGGTTTCGCCGAACTTCTTTAGAAACACTGAGGGTACCTGCTCTTTTGAGAGGTCGTTGCCTTTTACTGTTGTGACGTAGTGAATGATATGGTCTTCGGGGTCTATTGTGTCGTCATATACCTTCAAATATGGTGGCATTTTGAATGTCTTGGGTATGGCATGCGGGGCTGCCTCTTCGTTGTACGGTTGTTCAACGAACTAGCCGACGTCTTGGTAGAAGTTTTGGGGCACCCGATATCTTATCAACCCTTTCTTGGATGATTCTCCTTCCTGATAACAATGTGGGACAATATAAAATGATGGTGAACAAGAAATCCTTGAATCTTGCGAATAAAGGATGTTTATTGAGCAATGGAATCAGTGGACAAGACAAGCTTTGTATATTCTTTGTAGTCAACCGATACAATGTGTTCTTATCATAAAAGTCCTGAAGATCCCTTCTTGTTCTTTATCTCTTCCTATTTACATGGGATATTCATAAGAAACCTAAAAGGTACAATTGAAGGAATATTCCTTTTCTCTATTCTAAAACTTATTCTAACTGTTACTTTCATACGTTCTTTACTCGACCTTGGAGCTTATCCTTCTTTAGGTGACTGCTGTCATTTAGTTCAATCCAAATTTTGACCAATACAGGTAGTGCACACATATTATGATGGGATCGGGCCGTACACCTCAGCATTTCAATAAAATGCTCTTATGTAATCGTGCCTAATATTTGACAAGAAGCCAGTGTATCTGTGAGTTTTCCTGACTTGAATTATGACGACCTGTATTGTGAAGTATATTATACATATATACTCCGGTTGAGGGGGTAACTGCTAATTGAGAGCTTGAGTTTATTGTTGAGAGGAAGATTGTACCATGTATTTATACTTGTTTCTTTCGTTTATTTACTCTGCCCTTTAATTGTTTACTTCTTATGGTACCTGTCTTATTGGACCACTAGTAAGTGTCGATGTCGACCCCCCATTACTACTTCTCTTTAGGCTAGATATTTACTGGGTACGCGTTGATTTACGTACTCATACTACACTTTTCCACTTATTGTGCAGGTTTACATTTCTGGTGGTCTTTTGGGGTGCAGAGGTGCACCTATTGCGGGGACTTTACAGTGAACTGAATTCTATACTACGATCTGCAATATACAGATTCTCCATCAACGTCATTTATTTTCTCCTGTATAACTTGTATTCCAGACAGATGATGTATTTTATTATATTTCCTAGTTGATGCTCATGCACTTGTGACACCGGGTTTTGGGGGGTTCTACGAAATATTTAGTAGGATGGTTCATGGAAATTTTTATCAGTTCACCATGCAAATTCTATTTTATACTACTTAATTAAAGGAAATTGTGATTTCAAGCAATAAGATGAGTAATTAAGCTTATAAATCACTGTTGGCTTGCCTAACAACGACATTAGGTTCCATCACGACCTATAGTGGATTTTGGGTCGTGACACCTTAGTATCAGAGCATTAGGCTCCATCACGACCTATAGTGTATAAGTGTGACATCTTAGTCACTTTATTGTCAAAGATTAAGACCAAGTATGGAGATTTTGGTACTATCACCAAGTATGGAGATTTTGGTACTATTGCTAATATGAGAGTTTATGCCTGAACGACGCTCTATTCAGTTGGTTATGAACTGTGGAAGTTTGTTCCGGATTGGACAGCTGCTCGTGTGTGTCATGAATAGGGCCCTTGTGGATCCTTGAAAGGTTATTGACCTAGTATGGTATGATCAGGATCAGTTTGAGACCCATTGGTGGGTCTAATATGAATGGGTGCTCTACGTCAGGTCGTATGAGTTCACTCGGTATATCATTGCTTACGGGGAAGTCTTCGGGCATTGGATGTTATTTCAGTCGTCAACTATTCCATGTAATACTCTATTGTGCCATGTGGGTTGTGAGACGTCTTGATTATTCGCACATGTGTTGTGGTCCCGTGTAGCTGGTGGTATTACGTGAGCAGGATGGCTCTCGAGATGCAGGTCATTTATCGCACCTTAGTTGTGCTTGGGTTTCGTAGCGTATGGCACTATCCGTCTCCCCAGGTCTGTATTTTGCATTTGGCGTGCTTGTGATCGATATTTGATATTTCGTAGGTATAAACATTATGGCTGGATGGGTATTTTCTTATTTATTGTTGTGTGCGGATAAGGTGGCACGCTACCACGAGTATGTTGTTTGGATCGGGTTGCACGCCGCAACGGTATCATGTTTGGATCGGTATCATGTGTGGATTGGTTTACGCCGCAATAGTGAGATGTTGAGTATGGTTCCTATATCTATTCTTGTGTAAATTGTTTCTCATCCTCTGAGAAGAGTTCATAGCGTCTGTTCGAATGTTTTATTCGTTACGCGGGTTGTGTAGTTCCTTTCCAGAGTTCGTTCTTCCTTATGTGTCATATTCAAGTTGTATCTTGTCGGCGCATTGATGGCATCATATGAGATCTTGGTCAGTATTTGAGGTGGCTTATTGCCTGAACAACTTATACAGGGTGAGAAGAGATTTTTGGACCTGGAAGCAGTGCGATAGGAGTTACGTAGGGTATGTTAAGGAGCAAATTTTGTTATTCACTTCGAAATAAGGTAATAGTTCTTGTCAGGTGAAGGGACTCCATGAATTATTTATTCGGCGGGTGGTTATGAGTTTCTATACATCTCTTCCGTCGTGTCAGTATTGCGAGAGTTGGAACATGGCTTATATGTGTTATGAGGTGTATTGCGAGCACCAAGTTCGTGAAATTTCAGTTATTGTAGCCGGATGCTGTTATTATGGGCATGCAAATTATGCGGTGCATGGTGTGATTTCAGAAAAAGTGCACGATCATGTTTTGGTTCAGTATGTAGTGATTGACGCGGTGTTTGTATGTTAGAATCGGGTCTCGTGGAGAATTTCGGATGTTAGAATTTGGTTCTTAGGCTTGTTAACCAAGTTTATAGGGTGGATCTTCAGTGAGGTTCGAGCTAATGTGCTCACATGATTGTGGTGGCACGAGAAGGTGCACGAGGTGTTAAAAAGAGATTTTGGACAACTCCGGAGCAGTTCTTGGCACGTTCAAGAACGAACATATGTTTAAGTAGGGGAGAATGTAACGACCCGACCTGTCGTTTTGAGCTCTAACAAGTTGTTAGGCGGTTTGAGGCCTTGAGGAGCTTCACTTCAGGTATTATGACTTGTACTTATGGTCGGAATTGAATTTCGGGAAGTTCAGAGTTGACATGGAAAGAAAATTCTAATTTGGAAGCTTTAAGTTGGAAGAATTGAATAAGGTTTGATTTTGAGTAAACTACCTCAGATTTGGGATTTGAAAGTCCCAATAGGTTCATATGATGATTTTGGACTTGAGCGTATTTTCGCGTTGAGTATCGGGCCGCCCGGAAGCGTTTCAACGCTTCTTGTGAAAAGTTGGCATTTTGAAGGTTTTAGAATTTCCTAAGTTTGGTTTGAGGTGGACTTTGGTGTTATCGATATCCGTTTGTGGTTCCGAGCCTTGTAATAGGTTTGTATCATGATTTATGACCTGTACGCAAATTTTAGCGTCATTCCGAAATGTTTTGATATAATTCAGATGGGTTCGTCGATGTTTGGAAGTTTGAAAATTTAAAGAAGGATTTTGATCGTCGATTCGTAGTTTTGACGTTGTTTGGTGTGATTTGAGACCTCGAGCAGGTCCGTGTTTTGTTATGGGACTGGTTGGTGTAATTGGACGGGGTCCGGGGGGCCCCGAGTATGTTTCGGGATGGTTTTGGACCAAGTTTGGTAGATTTCAACTGTTGGTGCTGGTGTCTGGTTTTCTTCTTCGCGAATACGAAGGGATTCACGCGTTCGTGAAGAAGGATTTTTGGGTTGCTGGAATTTTCCCTTCGCGAACGCAATGAAGGAGATGCGAGCGCGGAGCAGAGGCTGGAGTAACCTACGTGAAAGCGACTTGGAGGTCGCGAAGAGGAAGGGGAGTTGGGGGCCCATCAGTGGGAGCTGAAGTCTTCGCAAACTCTACTAGTTGGACGCGAACGCGTTGAGTATGATTTTGGAGGCAGTTGATTTAGCCTTCGTGATCGCAAAGGTGCTTTCGCGATCGCGAAGAAGAACGGGCATGGGCAGATTGTTTTAAGTCGGGATTTTTGCCCATTTCAATTATTTTCCTCTTGGTTTGGGCGGTTTTTGGAGAGCTTCAAGGGGAGATTTTCATCATCTATTGCAATGGGAAAGTAATTACCGCATATTGTAAGTTAATTACACGGATTCTATAAGGATTTGACATGGAAATTTATGGGATTTTGAAGAAAACCTAGAATTCGATATTTTTGGATTTTTACCACGAAACTGGGCATGAAATTGGGAATAAATCATATATTTGAGTTCGTAGTGTTATGAGTAAAGTTTATCTTCAAATATTTTCGAAATCCGGGCACGTGGGCCTGAGGTTGATTTCGTTGGCTTTTCAAGCGAAGTTGAGAATCGTTAAGAATCTATTTGTTATGAGTATTAGAGTATATATTTATTGGTTTGCACATTGTTTGAATAGTTTTGGAGCGACGAGCATCGGTTTGAGATGTTAGAGTGGCGTTGGAGCCGGTTATGGAACTTCGGAGCGAGGTAAGTCTCCTGTCTAACCCTATGAGGGAGAAACTACCCCTAGGTGATTTATTTGATATGTGCTACCTGTTGGGGGGCTACGTACGCACGAAGTGACGAGAGACCGTACGTAGCTAGATTCATGTTATGTCCGGGTAGACTTAGGTTCCCGCCATACTATAACTATACTACTTAGGGTATTCCTTGCCAATTAAATTCATTTATTTTATGTGACGACTTGAGCCTAGACTTGCGTAGAGTGATAGACTTGCAATTCTAGAGATTGGATGTGCTACTTGATTTAGCCAAGGAATAATTGTGCTCCTCTTACAAATTCCACCCCCGTTGTGCGTTTTCATCGAAAATTTCCCTTAAAGTTCATAACTCACAGATTCATTTGTGAGTGGGGTCAATGACTTGTTAAAGCTTCTTATTCTAATGGCATCGGGCCATTCGTCTCAACAATATAATGGATACATTTATGGTTCGTGCCATTTGACCCTCGGCAGTGCGCACATTATGATGGGATCGGGTCGTTCGCCTCGGCAGGATTATGTAGTACACTCTCATGGGAGCGGGCCGTTCGCCTCGGCAGTAAAATAGATGTATCTATGGTTCGTGTCGTTCGACCCTCAGCAGTACACACATATTATGATGGGATCATGTCGTACGCCTCGGCATTTCTATAAAATGCTCTTATGGAATCGTGCGTAATATTTGACAAGAAGCCAGTGTATTTGTGAGTTTTCCTGAGTTGAATTATGACGACCTATATGGCGAGGTCTGTTATATATATATATAT
>MDKI01271106.1:0-20795 GCA_005239505.1 Nicotiana paniculata | reverse complement strand
ACTCAGTACTAAGGAAGGCCGATCCAGCCCTATGGAGAAGATCCATCTCCAGATAATGATACATCTCACAACCATTGGTTACTGTATATGGCACGACGGCCCAGGGAAGATCCATCCCAGAATACGTATACACATCACTGACATCAATCTCTCAGTACCGGGGAAAAACAGGCCAATCCAGCCTCATGGAGAAAATTCATCTCCGAACATAAACTCTTCGGACAAGATCCATGTCTAGGGAAGATCCATCCCTCAATATCACTTCGGACAAGATCCATGTCCAAGGAAGATCCATACATTACATGCCCCTCATGTCAGTAAAAAATATACACCTCTAACCGTGGTAGAAGCCATCAAGGACTCTCTGAATCCCATTTGCACAAAACCAAGCCGTCAGGACTGAATTCTTCTAGTTCAACCAAGCTACGCAGGCCGTAAAAACCCAAGAGCATTGCCCGAATCACACGTAGATCCTTACCACATCATGAGCACCCAACGAACTGATCTTACTCATTACCATGCCGATCCAATCTACTACCAAGATGTCCTATTTTCTCCGATTCCCTTCTAAATTACCTTCTAATTGATTCTTCTCCTTGCCATAGTACCAAAATCCTCAACCAAAAATCACCACGCGAGACCCTAGCACAGAACCACATCACCCTAAGGCTCATAAACTGCTGAATATCTTTTAAGCACTCCAAAGTACCACATCTCAAATACTTACTCTAGAGAGACTTTCGATGAATTTAAGTTATTTTCCCTTTCATGATACCGGAATGTAGAATCCATAATAACATAGAAATGCCACAAATCTTGACACCTCCTACTGAGAATCTCAGTTTCTACCCAAGCACACATCATGAAGATTCCAAATTGTTATACATAAACCTTGGATCCATTAGAACCATTCTCAAGAGTCGCCCATTCTACGAAATTTTCAATTAAACTAATCAAATAGATCGAAGCGTCAGTTCCCCCTAACACACCAACACCCAAGGGAGTAACCCACACTCCTTAACAACCCAGCAAATTCATGCTCCATACACATTACACCTTTTACCGATACAACTCAATCATTCAATAGGACCCATTTTTTCCATAGAGTATAATACAACCCGTACCCAAAAATTTCCATTACTCGAGTCATTCTCAAACTCCACCTCTACAGGTCATAAATGATTCACTAGAATACCTCGAGCTGAAATCAACACAACACACAATCGTGCACTAACTTATCATTATCAAACTCCCCCACTTGGCTTAAAACCATAGATCAAGAAAAGAAATAACTCCCAATGCCCATACTCTATCACCGCCATAATACCGCAGTGAGATTCAACTAAATCCTTCATAAGCTCGTATACACAACCCATCTAATATCTCAAATCATCCACAAATCTCGCACTCACCATTGAACTCATAACACAACATGAAGATCCATTTCCACAACTACACTACATGAAAGGTCCTTCAATGTACTCACAGCTCGAGGCCATAGGCCAACTCAAGACAGAAGCCAAACACTCAATGGTTCTTGCTACATCTCCAGCCGATTCTTTTTGTCACAATCAAACAATAAGAACACATCTCACCATCGAATCACACTTACCACATAGTCATCCAGTCACAAAAATCCCACCAATAAGGACACAAATGGACATATAAGTCCCACATGCACGTGCTCACACTATCGAAATCTCAGTACTCAATCCAAAGACAAAACCCGGCCTCAAGTCTTCCAGACTGGCCCATATCAATATGCAAAAGAAATCACATCTCGCACCTCATCCATGAAAATCACAAGCCATCGATGCACAACTGATATCGAGCGCTCACATGCGCATTCGAATACACAGAAGGAATTCAAAGAGTTACACTTTTGGCTGAATAATGAATTCGCACGACAAGAATTCAAGAATGTGGGATTTTTCCTAAGGGCTCTGCAGTCTCTCGAAGATAAGTACAGATGTCTCTGTACCGATCTGCAAGACTCTACTAAACCTGCTCATGACTCGTGAGACCTATGAAACCTAAGCTCTGATACCAACTTGTCACGACGCCAAAACCAACTCGGTCGTGATGGCGCCTATCGTGGAACTAGGAAAGCCTACACTCTTAACTAATTCGATATCTATCATGACAATATTTAAAAAGAGAAATCCCAAAATCTGGTGTCACTGAGTCATGAGCCAATACTACAACTGTTCCCAAAATTTAACAAGACAACTTTGTCTGGAAATAACCAATAAAAATACACAAGGAAGATAGGGAAAGAGATAGGGGGCATGTGATCTCCAAGCAGCTACCTCGTCCTCTCCGAAAATGATCCGCAGCCAAAATGATCAACTGGCACTACCATGGCCAGGGATACCTAGATCTGCACACAAGGTGCAGGGGGTAACGTGAGTACACCAACTCAGTAAGTAACAAGCCCAAATTGTGGGCTGAGAGGTAGTGACGGACTAAACCTCCACATTTACAACATAACCAATGCAGTTAATTAGACAGCTCAAGGTGATAAAACAAGTACGGTTCTGAACAGGTTAACATATATAACTCAATGTATTTTACATGCCAATGCATCAACAATATGAAATTCACAATGCGCTCCCACTCTCAAATACTCATCCATTAAGTACTGTATATGGCTTGCATGGCCCAGGGAAGATCCATCCCAGATTATATACACATCAGACAGAAGTCACTCAGTACTGAGGAAGGCAGATCCATCCATATGGAGAAGATCCATCTCCAAATAATGATACATCTCAAAACCACTCGGTACTGTATATGGCTCGACGGCCCAGGGAAGATCCATCCCAGAATACGTATACAAATCACTGACATCAATCACTTAGTACCGGCAAAAAACAGGCCAATCCAGCCTCATGGAGAAAATCCATCTCCGAACATAAACACTTTGGACAAGATCCATGTACAGGGAAGATCCATCCCTCAATATCACTTCTGACAAGATCCATGTCCAAGGAAGATCCATCCCTCAAATATCACTTCTGACAAGATTCATATCCAGTGAAGATCCATCCCTCAAATAGCATTGCGTTCACTGGGGGTGTGTTACAAATTCTGGAGGGGCTCCTACAGCCCAAGCGCTATCATAAGCCAGATCCAGGCATAATCAATGTAACATGTTGCGGCATGCAGCCCAATCCCACAACTGTCACTCAATATAAGGCTCTCGGCCTCACTCAGTCATCACTCTACATTCTCACTCACATGGGCTCACAATGCATGAACTAGCCCGAATCAATTATATATAATGTGTAAAACAACAATTACCGAGACTGAGACATGATATAATTTGCAATGAGAGGACTGAGTATATAATGTCAATGAAACACATGTGATGACAACAATAAATGACCACTCGGGTCTCAACAATGTCGGCGTGAAGCCTTAACATAATATCTAGCATGATTTCCAACATGTTTACTTTAATCACATAGATAGAAGCACAAATATCAACAAGAAAGAACCACTAAACGGTGCCATAGAATGAACCAGGTCACAAGTCTCGCGGTACACGCCTGCACGCCCGTCACGTGGCATGTGCGTCACCAAATTCTAATCACATAACACGTAGTTCGAGGTTTCGAACCCTCAGAACCAAGTTTGGAAGCGTTACTTACCTTAATCAAGCCAAAACTCTACTCCGCAATGCCCTTGCCGCTCGACTCGGCCACAAATAGCCCCGAATCTAACCAAAATCAGTATTATATCATTAATATATGCTAAAGGAGCGAAGCCCACATCAAAATTATCAAATTACATCACAAATCCCGAATTCGCCCAAACTCGACCCTCGGGCCCACGCCTTGGAATCCGATAAAAATCACAAAACTAGAATCCTTACACTCTCACGAGTCCATACATACCAAATATATCAAAATCTGACGACAAATGACCCCTTAAATCCTTAAATCAAAGTCTCAAGTTTTCAAGCCCTAACCCCTCAAATTACACCATTAAATTACACTAATTCCATGCTTAATCAGTCAAATACCAGCATAGAATCAAGTTTTAGGTCCAAGAAACTTACTCCACGAAAATCCCTTGAAATCCCTCTTCGATTTGCTCCATAAAGCCTCAACCCGTATGAAAATATGATGAACAATGCCTAAAATTTGCGAAGGCACGTATTTATTTGCTCTGACCAAGGGTTCTGCACCTGCAGTCACTTGCACGCACCTGCATACTCGCACCTGCGATCCCAGGTGCGCATCTGCGAGTTCCACTTAAGCTCCCATTTTCCGCATCTGCGGTTTACCATTCGCATCTGCGGGCTCGCAGGTGCGATCCTTTTTTCGCATCTGTGGAAGCTGCTTGTAATGACCTGACCGGTCATTTTGCTTCCTAGAACCCCGTGCTCATATATAAGACTTCCCGTATTTGCTTTTGTTGATTTATGACGTGCGGTGATGGTCGGTTCGGGAATTTGGGTGAGTATGGGTTGGAATTGGAACACTTAGTTCCTTAAGGTTGGACTTAAAGGCCAAATTTGACTTCAGTCAACATTTTTTGTAAACGACCTCGGAATCGGGATTTGAAGGTTCCAATAGGTCCGTGTGATGATTTCGGACTTGGGTGTATGTTCGGAACGGGTTTTGGATGACCTGGGGGCGTTTCAGTGCCAAATAGTGAAATATGATTCTTGAAATTCAAAAATTGAGGTTTGGAACGTGTTTTGGTGTTATCAAAGGTCCGAACAGAACTCCGTGACTGGGGATAGTTCCATAGTGTCATTTATGACTTGCTCGCAAAAACTTGGTGTTATTCCGAGTAGTATAAGTACGTTGTATTGGAAGTGAATCCAACAACTTAAAGTTCTTAAGTTTAGTTTAATGGGTTTTGGGGTACGATTCTTAGATTTAATGTTGTTTCGGGCATTTTGTAGGTTCGAGCGAGTCCATTTTATGATTTAGAACTTGTTGGTATATTCGAACAGGGCCTCGGGGGGCCCCGGATGTCTTTGGGACGTCGCACGAGGCGAGTCCCAGCTCAAAGAGAGCTATTGGTGCACCAGATCTGGTGTGACCGCACATGCGATTGCACAGATGCAGGTGTGAGACTGCAGGTGCGGTCAATGCCTCCCAGGTGCGGCCATCAAGGGGGTGCCCAGGATCCTCAGATGCGGACGCTTCGTCGTAGAAGCGAAGCCGCAGGTGCGGGAATGCTTCCGCAGGTGCGATCCAGGCCAGCCCCTCCCCTTTCCGCAGATGCGGACACTGGTCCACAAGAGCATGACCACAGGTGCGGTCCACTCGCCGCAGGTGCGAAAGCACTCAAGGCAAAGAGGTTGTTTTAAATCGGGACTTAGGCTTATTTGAGGGCATTTATCACACTTTGGGTGATTTGGGAGCTCCAAAAAACAGAGATTTCAACTTAGCACCTTGAGGTAATGTATTTCCTACTTAATGTGAGTTTATTACTTAGTTTTTGAGTAGATTAACACACAAAGATTAGTGAAAATTATGGGTTTAGGGTAAAACTTAGGGTTTTGATAAAAATGGAATTTAACCACGAAATTTGTTATGGAATATAGTAAAAATCATATATTATTGATCCTTAGGTTAGGGGTAACAACTTTCTTTATGAATTTCCGAAATCCGACCATGTGGGCCCGGGGGTGAACTTTAAGAATCTTATAAATTGGCTTGGGTAATCACTTAAACGGTAGAATGATGAACTTTCGAGCATAGATTGACTAGTTTATGTAATTTTTGGCTAGTTTCGAGTTGTCGGGCGTCAAATTTGGAGGTTTGAGCGCATTCTTGAATCGGGAAGTAGGCTTGAGACGAGGTAAGTCTCTTTTCTAACCTTGTAAGAGGGAATTGTCCCCATAGGTGAAGTAATTTATTATGTGAATAATTGTGGGGGGCTACGTACACACTAGGTGATCAGAGTCTGTGCGTAGTGACTATTCTTGCTATGTCCGGGTAGTTTAGGCTTACACCATGCCTTTCGAACATGTCTAATTGATTTATATGCGTGGTCATCATTGAATGAAAAATTTACATCAACATCTTAAGAATTTAAAGGTTTCACGTAAGTCATTAAGCTGAAAAGAAAACGAATTGAGAAGAATGTCATGATTATGTGAAACCGCTTCGCAATTATACTTCCGCGAGCGGGTGTTTGCCTCCACTACTCTCAAGGGAGCGGGCAGTTTGCCTCGACAGGTTAATAGATGCATCTTTGGTTCATGACGTTCGGCCCTTTGGCAGTGCACATTTACTTTTCTGTTGGATCGAGTCGTGCGTCCTTGACATATTATGCACATGATATTTTGCTTGGTACTTTTCATGTGACTTACAACTGCTAAAAAGGTATTGAATAATAAATTTGAAATCTTTTAATAAGAGTTGGCACCTGAATGTACCTGTGGAAAGATTTGTCATTTCTTGTTCTTATTGTTATTCACCTTTAATGTGCATGCTTAGTCTTATGATTTAATAAAGTGTTTTGGCCCTAGTGAGTGTCAAGTCGAACTCTCGTCACTACTTCTCGAGATTAGACTGGATACTTACTGGTTACATGATGTTTATGTACTCATGCTACACTTCTGTACTTAATTGTACAGGTTCTGAGGCAGGTGCATTTGGTTATCAGTACGTAGCACGTTCTTGACTCCTCGAGATTCAGAGATTCCACGGTGAGCTGCTTCTCTTGATGCCGTTCAGCAGCACGTTGGAGTCTTTCCCTTTTGTTATTCTGTCTATATCCTCTCAGACAGTAGGATAGATGTATTCTTTTGATTTTCCTTCTACTAGATGCTTGTATACTTGTGACACCAGTTCCTGGCACACACGTTGGTAGACTTTTCTTTTGGGCATGTAACTATTTAAAACTTACTTTTGGTCATTTCAATTAAGTTGCCTTTGATGCTTGTGATTTTTCTCATGATAGCGACATGAACTCAAGTATTGTTAATAAAGTTTTTTTTTTGTAAAATTTGATGGGACTTACTAGACTAATAAGGTTGGATAGCCTAACATCAACGTTGGGCGCCATCGCGACCTAGATTAGAATTTGGGTCGTGAAAACTTGGTATGAGAGCACTAGCTTTACGTAGGTCTCACAAGTAACGGGCAAACCCAATAGAGTCTTGCAGATCGGCACAGAGACGTCTGTATTTATCTTCGGGAGGGTGTTAAGAAATCTCTCTTTATTCAACTCCTGTCGTGCAGTTGATAGTATGTTAAATCTCACTCTTCTATTCTCTCACGGATTGTAAGGACGTGCACAACTGACATTATGGACCCGGGAGGAGCTGCTCCCCCCGTTACTAGAGGCCGAGGCAGGGGCCGGGGGAGGGAACCGGCCCGAGGTAGGGCACGAGGGCGTCCTAGAGCTGCCCCAGTTGCACCACCAGCAAAGGACCCTATCATTGGGGAGCAGGGCGAGGTGCTCGTAGCAGATCCTACCCCGGTGGATTTCATGACAGCGTCGGGCTTTTAGGAGGTCATGGGTCGTATGATGCAGTTCATCGACACTATGACCCAGGCTGGTTTATTTCCAGCGGACCGTCCACATCTCAGGTGGGAGGGGGAGCACAGACCCCTACTGCCCAGGCCCCAGGTCATGCAGCTGCGATTTATCAGACTCCGGGTACCCTACCCGCGGGCGGGGCCCATCTAGTTGCACCAGTAGCACCCGAGCATCGAATCTTTTATTTCTCTTGAGATTTCTTCAATGTTGAGTTCTACACACGTCTTTTTTTCGGAGGTCTACAGCCATTATGTGGCATAGGAGTTACATCCCGTACGAAAGTTAATAGTATACCACTTCGACGAATAGCTCGTAATGCTGCATCTCTTCCGAGACCGGGACCTTTTATCATGACTTCTGCTCGTTGCATACCTTGATCCACTACTGTACGGATAGCGTTTGCTGCTGCGGTTTGAGCCCCGACCAACAGCAGACGGTGATCCGCAGAAGTTGTTGGACAGATGGACTAGACTTCACCCTCCTGTCTTCGTAGGCGAGCGTCATGAGGATGCTCAAGATTTTATTGATAGGTGCAGGGACAAACTGCAAAACATGAGGATACTGGAGTCTCATGGGGTTGACATCACCACTTTCCAGCTAGAGGGCAGGGCCTTTAGATGGGGACAGTCTTATGCTCTTGGCCATCCATCGGATTCTCCTTCCATCACTTGGGAGCAGTTCACTCAGTTATTCCTGGACAGGTATATTCCACCCTTTGAGCGGGAAGAGCTGTGGTACCAGTTCGAGCAGCCCGAGCAAGGTCAGATGTCAGTGACCGACTACAAGGCGAGGTTTTGGAGTTGTTTCGTCATTCACTTATGATACTTCCTACTTGTAAGGCCCCGTAAAATTTTAACTAAAAACCCGGAACCTTGTGGTGTCATGGGCTTATGATACTTTGGACCTTTTGGATTGAATAGTACCCTACGGACTTAGAAGAAAATGTTCGCGAAAGAGTGCGTCTGCGGCCCAAAATGCGATCGCATAATAGCTATGTGGGCCGCATAATCCATCGCATATATGCCTTGGAGTTTTGCGAGAGGAGTTCTGTGGCGCATTATGCGACCACATAACAGGTATGCAGGCCACATAATGGCCGCATACTCGATCAGATGTTCCACCCGGCTGAGCTCATTTCTGCGGCATCTTTGCGGACTGCATATTAGTTATGCGATCGCATACCTGTTTCGGGGCACCATTTTTGTTATTTTAAAACCCCACTCTATTTTAATATATAACATTTGGGGATTCATTTGGGGCGATATTCTGATCATTTTTAGAGAAAGTTGAGAGCAATATAGAGAGAGAAAAAGGGAGCCTAGCTTCATAATCACCAAATGTTGATCAACCTTCAAGAATCAAGGAAGATAACCACTAGGTTGTCCTCCATCCGGGTGAGTCCTATTTCCAGAACTTGCATGTAAGAAGTTAAGGGTTCAAATATGTTGTGGGGATTATAAATAGGCCATGCATGTGGGGCTAAGTTGTAGTATGTGATATTAATGAACTAATTAGGGTCATTCTTGTTAATATTGGTTGAGGGGAGAAATAATTTCTATTTTCGGACCTTGTAGTCTATTACGCATGTTAGGTGGTTGATGAAATTCCCAAGAGAGTAGCGCCATGGGTATTCTTCCTAGTTATAAATCGATTTTCGCTCTCTCCTTATTGATTATTATTGCTAGGGGTCTTGGTTAACCTAAGGAAATCTCAAACAGGTATGTTGGCTAAACTTCATCTCTCATAATTGAATTCCATAATGTTTCCGTAAGTTTAAGTATGATCGGCCCAAATCCCTAATTTCGACATTCCGGGTTAACCCATATAAACTTATAAACTTGATTATTCCAAATGATTTTATTACCGAAAGATAGAGGTTTAAAGTATGGTTTGCTTATTAAAGTGGTATGTCTTTGAGTCGTATGCTAAATGAAAACTAGTATACCAATTGGGTGAGGAAAAAATTGATATGCTTATTACTCCTAGATGCCCATATGTGTACTAAATGACTTCATTGAGTGTGTTTAGCCGATGATAGACTATAAAGATACATGGAAACGAATTAAATGAACTGGGTGAAATGGAGTATGGGTAACATATATATATATATATAGATATATAGAATTGTGCCTAATGAGAATAACATATATGAAATGGATTACGAGACGAGCCTCAACTCAACTGTTTAAGATAACTTCTAAAATATGGAATTTGCCTAAAATCTCTTTGAGGTATGTATGGCTAACTCTAATTTTCGTAGAATCATCTCGTTGGTGTCTAAATACTTGATGTGAGTCCCTTACTTGATCATATGGAATTGATTGCTTAATGTGCTATGTTGAAAGATTTATGTTCCTAATTATTCTATGTGTTACCATGTCACCATGCTACTTGAAAATGTGAATTATGAGTCTACATGCTCCTTCTATTATGTGTGCAATTCAATATATGTTGGTTCTCGATTATATGAAGGACGATGCTATTGAACGGATAAAAAGGGGAATCAGACTCGAATTGTAAAACATGTCCAAGTGCTAAGGACTATGGGATAAATGATGGGAAAGGAAATGTGAACTGAATAATTAATTGATATGGTTATGTCAAATGTGAGATAGCTTAGCCGATCGGGTCGAGATCGGACTCCATGATGTACATATGGTGGTATTTACATCGAAAATATGAATATAGAATATGATGTTGGTATGTCCCACTGTTTCAAGTGAGATGGCTTAGTCGATCGGGCCGAGATCGGACTACATGATGTACTCATGGTGGTGTACATCGGGAAAATGAACATAAATTATGATGTCGTTATGTCTCACTTGGGATGGTTTAGCCGATCGGGCAGAGAGCGGACTCCGTGTAAAAACAACACAGTGGTATTATAAATTGTGGCACTTGGCATTAAGAGATTATTAACCAAAAGGATGGAAAGAAGAAATAAGAAACTATGTGACCCCTACTTATGATTCTCTATTCCTGTGAAGTGTTATGTGATTTCCATGACTGCCTCCCTACCTGTTTAAGTGATTCTCTTAAAAGCTTGTGTGATTCTTTAATTGATGTTGTGATGGTGCTTACGTTCCTGATTGAATTCTTGAATTCTTCTTATTGCATCATTGATCCTTCTAAGGATATGTGTGTTACTTCCGTATGTTGACAATCGTTAAGTTTCACTTAGGCATTTCGATGTTATTGACTGTGACTGGATTGTTTATATGTCTTTCCTTTTCTTTTATGGTTATTCTATTTTGAAAGATGACTTTTAGCTTTACATACTAGTACTATTCGACAGTACTAATATCCTTTTTGCCGGGGGCGCTGCATCTTTAATGGATGCAGGTGTTTCCACAGCCTACATGAATGACATGAACCATCAAAGTCCTACAAATGAAGACTTGGCCCTATCAAGCCTGCTTTCCTCTAAGAGACAGCGATCACCGATAGCAGTATGTTCCTTCCAGCTAACTTGGTGATCCCCACTTCCTTTCGGGGTCCTGTGTCATTGGGTTACCGTGTATTTTTCATTTGAGGTATAGTCGGGGCCTTGTTGCCAACATTTCTATATCTCCCTTCAGTTGTATTTAGAGGCTCCATAGACAGGTTGTGGGTGGTGTCGGGTGTTGGAATTGGATTGGAAAACGGGTATTTGGAAAATATGTTTTCTTTATATATAATAATTGTAATGACTTAGTTATCATGGCTGAAACTGCTAATGGAAAGAAAAATAAAAGTTTTTAATGATATATGTACAAAGTATGATTAGTGAAGTTCACCTCCTATTTATTCATGAATTAGTTGGGTAGAATAAGACCTATCAGGCTTGCTCAGTCGGGTTTACTCGGTTGAGCGCCGGTTGTGCCCCTCGGTTTTGGGGCGTGACACTACTGATGCGGAGAGAGTGAGGAGATTTGTAGTAGGGTTGCACTCTGGTATTAGGGTCAACATGGCCCGCGAGGTGGAGTTGGGGACTCCCTATCAGCTAATGGTGGAGATCGCCCGCAGGATTGAGGGTTATCGTTTGAGGGGTAGAGAGCAGGGGCAGCAGGATAAGAGAGCTCGATTTTTTGGAGATTTTAGAGGTGCTCCGATTAGGGGCAGAGGTCAGTTTGGGAGGGGCCAGCCCAGTAGGCGCCCATATTCGACACCACCACCAACTCCTCGAGGCGCTCCAGTGAGGCCTTATTTCAGTGCCATGCCATAGAGTTCTTATCGTCCACCAGCTATCCAGGGTTCTTCCAGGGGGTATTCTGATCATCAAGGTTCTTCTAGTGGGTATTCTGGTCATCAGGGTTCTTCCAGCGGGTATTCTGTTCATCAGGGTTCTTCCAGTGCCTATTTCACTTCCATTTTGGAGAGTTCTTACCGTCCCCCAGCCATTCAGGGTTCCTCCGGTAGGTATTTTGGCCACCAGGGCCAGTCTTCAGGGCAGCAGTCTATGGTGCTAAGAGGTTGTTACGAATGTGGGGATCCAGGTCACATGAAGAGGTTTTACCCCAGGCTTCGGGGCAAGGCAGTGCAGTAGGGCCATCAACATATGATTTCAGCACCAGTAGTTCGGCCACCCAAAGGTGGAGGACAGGGGGTAGGGGCCGTCCTAGAGGTGGAGCCCAGACAAGGGGAGCTCAGCCAGCTGCTATTCTGTCGGGTAGAGGCTAGCCAGTCGGTGCTCCAGCCAGGTTCTATGTTTTTCCGGCCAAACCAGACGCATTGACCTCAGGCGCCGTCATCACAGGTATTATCTGCGTCTGCGGTAGGGAGGCTTCAGTATTATTTGATCCAGGGTCTACCTATTCATATGTATCATCTCTGTTTTCTCATTTCCTGGGTGTTCCTCGTGAGTCTTTGGGTACTCGTGTTTATGTGTCCACCCTTATGGGTGATTCTGTGGTTGTGGACCGGATCTATCGGTCCTGTGTGGTCACATTTTATGGGTTCGAGACTAGAGCGGACCTCTTGTTACTTGATATGACCAACTTTGAGGTCATCCTAGGCATGGACTAGTTATTTCCTTATCACGCTATCTTGGATTGCCATGCCAAGACTATTACATTAGCCATGCCTGAGTTGTCAAGATTGGAGTGGAGAGGTTCCTCAGTTAGTGCAGCTAGTCGAGTTATTTCTTTTTTGAAGGCTCGACATATGGTCGAGAAGGGTTGTTTGGCTTATCTCGCTTATGTGCGGGACACCACCGTAGAGTCTCCGACGATTGATTCAGTGCCAGTAGTTCATGATTTTGCCGATGTGTATCCTTCTTACCTCCCAGGCATGCTGCCAGAGCGTGATATCAAATTCTGTATTGACTTGGCTTCAGTCACCCAGCCTATATCCATTCCATCGTACCGTATGGATCCGAACGAATTGAAGGAGTTGAAAGAACAACTCGAGGAGTTGCTAGCTAAGGGGTTTATCAGACCGAGTGTATCGCCTTGGGGTGCTCCAGTGTTATTTGTGAAGAAGAAGGATGGGACTATACAGATGTGTATTGACTATCGCCATTTGGACAAGGTTACCATCAAGAACAAGTACCCGTTGATGCGCATCGATGATTTGTTTGACCAGTTGCAGGGTGCTAGGGTGTTTTCTAAGATCGACCTGAGATCTGGGTATCACCAGTTGAGGATTCGGGACTCAGATGTTCTGAAGACTGCCTTTCGTGCTTGATATGGTCATTATGAGTTCCTGGTGATGTTTTATTGTCTTCATTGAGGACACCTTGATCTACTCACATAGCCTGGGGAGCACGAGCAGCATTTGAGAGTAGTGCTCCAGACCTTACAGGAAAAAAAATTGTATGCTAAGTTCTCCAAGTGTGAGTTTTGGTTGGATTTTGTAGCATTCTTTGGCCACGTGGTGTCCGGAGAGGGTATCAAGGTGGATCCTAAAAAGATTGAGGAAGTTTAGAGTTGGTCACGCCTTACTTCAGCGACCGAGATCAGGAGTTCTGGAGTTTGGCAGGTTATTATCGTCGGTTTGTTGAGGGCTTTTCATCCATTGCAGCCCCTCTGACTAGATTGACCCAGAAGGGTTCCCCATTCCGATGGTCTGACGAGTGCAAGATGAGCTTCCAAAAGCTCAAGTCAGCTTTGACCACAGCACTAGTTCTAGTGTTGCCTTCCGGTTCAGAGATGTATACAGTTTATTGCGATGCTTCACGCGTTGGCTTAGGATGTGTATTGATGCAAAAGGGACGAGTTATTGCATATGCTTCACGTCAGTTGAATATCCATGAGAAGAACTACCCCGCGCACGATTTGGAGTTGGCAGCGATTGTTCATGCTCTTAAGATTTGGAGGCATTACTTGTATGGAGTGTCTTGTGAGGTTTATACAGACTACCGCAGCTTGCAGCACCTGTTCAAGCAAAGGGACCTTAATTTGAGGCAGTGTAGGTGGCTTGAGTTACTGAAGGATTATGACATCACCATTCTTTATCATCCCGACAAGGCGAATATGGTTGCAGACGCCTTAAGCAGGAAGGCGGAGAGTATGGGTAGCTTGGCATTCATTTTAGCGGATGAGAGGCCACTAGCCCTGGACATTCAGTCCTTGGCTAACAGACTTGTGAGGCTGGACATTTCAGAGCCCAGCCGAGTTCTTGCGTGTGTTGTTGCTCAGTCTTCATTATTGGGGCAGATTAACGCTCGGCAGTTCGATGATCTGCATTTGGTAGTTCTCAGAGAGACGGTACTACAGGGTGGTACCAAGAAGGTTTCTATTGGCGAGGATGGTGTCCTGCAACTTCAGGGTCGCCTATGTGTTCCTAATGTTGATGTCCTAAGGGAGAGGATTCTAGAGGAGGCACACAGTTCGCAGTATTCTAGTCATCCAGGTGCTACGAAGATGTATCGTGACCTGAGGCAGCACTACTGGTGGCGGCGGATGAAGAAAGACATAGTGGAGTATGTGGCTAGATGTCTAAATTTCCAACAGGTTAAGTATGAGCACTAGAGGCCAGGAGGCCTACTCCAGCAGATGCCTATACTTGAGTGGAAATGGGAGCGCATCACTATGGACTTTGTAGTCGGGTTGTCGCGGACCTTGCGGAAGTTTGATGCGATTTGGGTTATTGTAGATAGGTTGCCCAAGTCAGCACACTTCGTTCCAATGGCCACTACTTATACTTCAGAGAGGTTAGCTCAGATCTACATTCGAGAGATAGTCCGATTTCACGATGTTCCTGTGTCCATCATATCAGATAGAGGTCCTCAGTTCACCTTGCATTTCTGGAGAGCGGTATAGAGTGAGTTGGGAACCCGTGTAAATCTCAGTACAACATTTCATCCTCAGACCGATGGGCAGTCGGAGCGAACAGTTCAGATATTGGAGGACATGCTCAGGACATGTGTGATTGACTTTAGAGGGAAGTGGGATCAGTTCTTGCCCTTGGCTGAGTTTGCGTACAGCAACAGCTATCAGTCCAGCATTAAGATGGCCCCATTTGAGGCTCTATATGGTCGGCGATGTCGTTCTCCCATTGGGTGGTTTGAGCCTAGCGAGGCTAAGTTATATGGCACTAACTTGGTAAAGGATGCCTTGGAAAAGGTAAAGTTGATTCAGGAGAGGCTTCTCACAGCTCAGTCCAGACAGAAGAGTTACGCGGATCAGAAGGCGTGTGATGTATCATTCATGGTCGGTGAGATGGTTCGCTTGAAAGTCTTTCCGATGAAGGGTATTATGAGGTTCGGGAAGAAGGTCAAGTTGAGCCCAAGGTTTATAGTCCCATTTGAGGTGTTGGGGCTAGTTGGAGAGGTCGCTTATGAGCTTGCTCTACCTCCCAGCTTATCAGGTGTTCATAGTTTTCCATGTATCTATGCTCTGGAGGTACCACGCCAACTTGTCTCATGTGTTGGACTTCAGTACTATTCAGCTAGACCAGAGGTTGGGCTACGAGGAGGAGCCAATTGCTATTATTGATAGGCAGGAGCACTAGTTGAGGTCTAAGAGGGTTTCCGCCGTGAGGGTCCGGTGGAGGGGCCAACCAGTCGAGGAGGCGACTTGGGAGTCCGAGGAGGACATGCGAAGCAGATATCCTCACTTATTCAGCACTCCAGGTATGATTCTAGACCCGTTCGAGGATGAATGTTTGTTTAAAAGGTGGAGAATGTAACAACCCGACCGGTCGTTTTGCTTCTTAGAACCCCATGCTCCTATATAAGACTTCTTGTATTTGCTTTTATTGATTTATGACGTGTGGAGATGGTTGATTCGGGAATTTGGATGAGTTTGGGTTGGAATTGGAACACTTAGTTCCTTAAGGTTGACCTTAAAGGCCAAATTTGACTTCGGTCAACATTTTTTGTAAACGACTTCGGAATCGGGATTTGAAGGTTCCAATAGGTCCGTATGATGATTTCGGACTTCGGAACAGGTTTTGGATGACCCAGGGGCGTTACAGCGCCAAATAGTGGAATATGATTCTTGAAGTTCAAAATTTGAGGTTTGGAACGTGTTTTGGTGTTATCGAGGTCCAAACGGAACTCCATGACTGGGGATAGTTCTGTAGTGTCATTTATGACTTGCTCGCAAAAAATTGGTGTCATTCCGAGTAGTATAAGTACGTTTCGACGTATTGGAAGTGAATCCAATTAGTTGAGGTTAGTTGGTTTTGGGGTAAGACTCTTAGATTTAATGTTGTTTCGGGCGTTCCGTATTCGAGCGAGTCCTTTTTTATGATTTAGAACTTGTTGGTATATTCGAACGGGGCCTTGGGGGGACTTGGAAGCCTTTCAGACGTCGAGCGAGGTGATTCCCAGCTCAAAGAGAGCTGCTGGTCCACAAGATCTGGTGCGATCGCACATGCGATTGGACAGCCGCAGGTGCGAGGCTGCAGGTGCGGCCATCAAGGGGTGCCCAGGATCCGCAGATACGGTCCCTTCTTCGTACAAGCAGAGCAGCAGGTGCGGGAATCCTTCCGCAGGTGCGATCCATGCCAGCCCCTCCCCTTTCCGCAGATGCGGACACTGGTCCACAGGAGCGGGATCGCAGGTGCGGTCCACTCGTCGCAGGTACGAAAGCATTGAAGGCAATGAGGTTATTTTAAATTGGGACTTAGGCTCATTTGAGGTCATTTGTCACACTTTGGGCGATTTAGGAGCTCCCAAAAATAGAGACTTCAACTTAACACCTTGAGATAATGTATTTCCTACTTAATGTTAGCTTACTACTTAGTTTTTGGGTAGATTAACACATAAAGATTGGTGAAAATTATTGGTTTAGGATAAAACTTAGGGTTTTGATAAAAATGGGATTTAACCACGAAATTTGTTATGGAATCTAGTAAAAATCATATATTATTGATCCTTAGGTTATGGATAACAACTTTCTTTAAGAATTTCCGAAATCCGAGTATGTGGACCCGGCGGTGAATTTTAAGAATCTTATAAATTTGCTTGGGTAATCACTTAAATTGTAGAATTATGAACTTCCGAGCATAGATTGACTAGTTTATGTAATGTTTGGCTAGTTTCGAGTTGTCGGACGTCAAATTTGGAGGTTTGAGTGCATTCTTGAATCGGGAAGTAGGCTTGAGACAAGGTAAGTCTCCTTTCTAACCTTGTAAGAGGAAATTGTCCCCATAGGTGAAGTAATTTATTATGTGAATAATTGTGGGGACTACGTAAGCACTTGGTGACGATAGTCCGTGCGTAGTGACTATTCTTCCTATGCCCGGGTAGTTTAGGTTTACACCATGCCTTGTGAACATGTCTAGTTGATTTATATGCGTGGTCATCATTGAATAAAAAATTTACATCAACATCTTAAGAATTTAAAGGTTTCAAGTAAGTCATTAAGCTGAAAAGAAAATGAATCGAGAAGAATGTGTTATGATTATGTGAAACCGCTTCGCATATATTTCCGCGAGCAGGTGTTTTCCTCCACTGCTCTCATGGGAGCGGGCCGTTCACCTCGGCAGATTAATAGATGCATATATGGTTCACGCCGTTCGACCCTTCGGTAGTGCACATTTACTTTTCTGTTGGATCGAGTCGTACGTCCTTGACATATTATGTGCGTGATATTTGCTTGGTACTTTTCCTGTGACTTACAACTGTTAAAAAGGTCTTGAATAATAAATTTTAAATATTTTAATAAGAGTTGCCACCTGAATGTACCTATGGAAAGATTTGTCATTTCTTGTTCTTATTGTTATTCACCTTTGATGTGCATGCTTAGTCTAATGATTTAATAAATTTTTTTGTCCCTAGTGAGTGTCAAGTCGACCTCTCGTCACTACTTCTTCGAGATTAGACTGGATACTTACTGGGTACATGATGTTTATGTACTCATGCTACACTTTTGTACTTAATTGTGCAGGTTCTGAGGCAGGTGCATCTGGTTATCAGTCGGGAGCACGTTCTTGACTCCTCGAGATTCAGAGATTCCACGGTGAGCTGCTTCTCTTGATGTCGTTCAGCAGCACGTTGGAGTCTTTCCCTTTTGTTATTCTGTCTATATCCTCTCATATAGTAGGATAGATGTATTCTTTTGATTTTCCTTCTACTAGATGCATGTATACTTGTGTCACCAGTTCCTGGCACACACGTTGGTAGACTTTTCTTTTGGGCATGTAACTATTTAAAACTTACTTTTGGTCATTTCAATTAAATTGCCTTTTGTTGGCCCAAGAAAGATAGTAGTTTGAAGATTGACAAAGGACTCAGAGATGAACCAGGTTCATCACTAGAGACATAGACACATGCAGAGTTAAAGGCACATGAGGTGCACATGCAGAAGATAAACGAAATCTGGGAAATAAGAGATATCTTCTGATCGAAAATATTTCAAAATGATAAGGAGAAGGACTCCTTACTCAATAAGAACAGAATCTAAGATAAGGAAGGATTTGAGGAGTTGAGTTTGACTAGAACTCTTCCACCAAGGAAGAGTTGCATTAAGATTCTAGTTAATTCCTTATCTTCTAACTCATATATATTGCAGAATGTTCTTATTGTAAAGAGACGCACAGAACAGAAATTTATCAAGAATTGAGAGCAAAATTCGTGAAGAAATTTTGCAAGCAGTTCGAGCCAAATTGGAGAGTGCGAATCTGGAGCTACTTGAACCAGCTAGAAGAACCAGTTTCATTTGTTGTCTTTTAGTCTAGCTTATTTGTAGTAGGTGATTACAAAGTGTATCTTTCAGCTTTATCTAGAAGCATTTGTAATAGGTACTGAGTATCAAGTTAGAGTTAACTTGAAGGTTGTCGCAAATAGCTAGAGGCTAGTTTGCCACAAAGGGTTAGAGTTAATCCTTAGGTTTACAAAGAGTTTATTTTGTAAATGCTTTTTGGCTCATTCATTTAGTGAAGAGTTTGCGAAAATCCTACTGGGAAGTAGGTCGTAATTTTTTCACCTTTTGAGCCAGGTGTTTTCCATGTAAAATTGTTATTTTTCTTTATTTTCTGCAATTATTATTCCGCAAACTATAGGAGTTGGAACACATAGAAGAACATGGTTCTTCTATAACTCTTGCACACGAAAATTGGTCACCACACAAATCACCCCCCCCCCCCTCTTGTGTGGTATTGACATAGATAAATAACAATTGGTATCAGAGCGGGTTGTCCTTGCTAACACCTTAGGAAAAGATCAAGATGAGTGCACCACCTGGGAACTGGGAAGGACAATCAACTGCTAGGACACCACTCTTCAATGGCCAGTACTACTCCTGGTGGAAGAACAGGATGAAGGATCACTTAATTGGAGAAGACTATGAACTATGGGACATAGTCACTGATGGTCCTTTGGCCACCATGAAGAAGACTGTTGAAGGAATAGATGTGACAAAGACAAGAGTTGACTGCACTGCTGAAGACTTAAGAAAATAGGAAAAGAATGCCAAGGCCAAGAAGTGGCTTGTGTGTGAACTTGGTCCAGATGAGTACAATAGAATTCAAAGTTGCACCACTGCCAAGGAAATTTGGGACACTTTGCAAGTGGCTCATAAAGGAACTGCACAAGTGAAAAGATCCAGAGGTACATTACTATATTCTTATGACAAAAAATTATGTCCATGTTACATTATTTAAATAAGAAGGTAAAATTTTGATTTTGTTTTAAATCCTAAATATCTAATCTTCCAAACATATTTTGAAATAAAGAAGGGCTCAAGGGTAAAAGTTGATGAATGTTTCAATTTTGAGTCTTTGTATTTAACTATTACAAACCACTTTCATTCGCAAAGCGGGGATTAAGCAAAATAGGGACCCGTACGGGGCAAGACACACGTGAAATGCTCTTGGACTTATGTGTGGGCTCCTATTTTTCGAAGCTTACACCTATAGTGCTCGGCATATGCTTTATATGTGTCTGACGCTTAATGCACTGGCTCGTCCCACAATTAGTGTGCTGCTTTGTGTAATTAGCTTTGTAGTTCATAAAAAATTCATTAACAATTTTTTGACTTGTCAAAATCTTTCTTAATTAATTACATTTCATAAATTAAAATCACTAATATTACATCATGAAAATGAATTTGATATGACCTCTTCTAAAAATATTTCATAATTAATTTTTGTTAGGCCAATATTATTGCATTCTTTATAATTTTTTCTTCAAATCTTGATTTTTACTTTATTTTGTTTGAAATAATTTTATCATATTTGTAGGTGCATGATGAAACTTGTTACTTAATATTTAGTGTTTGGTGACTAACAACTTATAAGTATTTATATCCATTAATTTTCTTTTAATAATGATTATGTCACGCCCCGAAATCCCACCATTGGGCCGTGATGGCGTCTAACGTTGAACTCGCTATACAAGCCAACGTGTACAGTTAAACTAGCATGATAACATTGAATTAACAGAACAAGCTAAAAACGGTTCATAATTTAACAGCGAAAATAAAATATAGTTCAAAACTAAGGACAACATAATACAACGACACATTAATTTCCCAAAACCTAGAGTCACAAGATCACGAATTGTCTATAAGAGTGCTAAATACAAGTCTGAAAGGAAATACATGACTGTCTCTGAAACTAGAGGAAAACAAGACAGAAACGAAGACATAAGGATGAGAGAGACGCCAAGGCCCACGAACGCCAGCGGGTATACCTTGAAGCCTCTAGGATAAGCTGAAAGACACCCCCACTAATGATGTCCACCGGGTCCAGCTGCGTAATCTGTACAACATAAAGAAGTGCAGGTGTAGCATCAGTACAACCGACCCCATGTATTGGTACGTGCCTGGCCTAACCTCGGTGAATTAGTGACAAGGCTAGAACCAGACTACCAAGTAAACCTGTGCAGTTCGAATATATATATATATATATATATA
>MDKI01166854.1:0-16043 GCA_005239505.1 Nicotiana paniculata | reverse complement strand
AATACATCTTATTCGAGAAAAATGTGGTTTGAAGTGTGACAAACTACCCACGATTTTGTATGAGGACAATGCATCATGCATAGCACAATTGAATGGAGGATTCATAAAAGGAGATAGGACAAAGCATATTTCACCAAAGTTATTCTTCACACATGATCTTCAAAAGAATGGTGATATTAGTGTGCAACAGATTCGTTCAAGTGATAATATGGCTGATTTGTTCACAAAATCTCTACCAACGTCAACTTTCAAGAAGCTAATACACAAGATTGGGATGCGAAAGCTCAAGGATGTGAATTGATGCTCTCACCAGGGGAAGTTAATGCGCGTTGCACTCTTTTTCCCTTACAAGGTTTTGTCCCACTGGGTTTTCCTTGCGAGGTTTTCGACGAGGAAACCAAAAGGCGCATTTCTGAACACGTGTACTCTTTTTCCTTTTCTAGAATTTTTTTTCCATTGGGTTTTATTTTAGTTAAGGTTTTAATGAGGCACATTATTTGTTGAATAGACATTCAAGGGGGAGTGTTATAAATAGAATTCTATTTATGAATGTCTATATTCTAGAGAGATTCTAGGGTTTGTTACTTGGTGGCTAAGTCACTCTTTCCCTATAAATAGAGAGGTCATCTTCCATTGTAATTCATCCCAAAATTTAATAAGAATTTTCTCTCTTTCTCTGCAATATTATTCTTGTTCTTTATTGTTTCATAACGATATTTGAGTTTTTTTTGGGTCATTTTACAATGACGGGAAGCTCCTCTGTTCCACCTTATATGCCGGAGTAATTTCTTAACTTCCTAAACTTTTGAGAAAAAGGAACTTTGCCAACAAAATTTCATGATATCTACTCTTTTATTTTATGTTTTATTCTTTTCAAAATCTTATAGTAATTTACTTCACGAAAAATAGTACTCCTTCCGATTTATAATAAGTGATTTTTTCATTTTTGACATACCCCTTAAGAAAACACTAACACCCGAAGAAAGAAAAAAGTTTTTTGACTAAATTACCTTTAATTAAAAAAATTATTTTTATTGATGTGTATAAACTAATCCTATTATCTGAGTTAATTTTAATGCTTACAGATTAAATTTGGTTGATGCACTCTAAATTTTAATTGAATAGTAAGCGGGGGCGGATCCACCCTTTAGGGTGGGGTGGGGTGGCATGGTACCTACTAGGTTGGTAAAATTATTATATATTTATGTAAAAAAAAATTTAAACTAGGTTAAATTTTGATCCTGCAACCCTAGTCCCAAACTAGACAAATGTGTCATGACTGTTAGATCTTTTTGAAAGTTTTTCTCGTATGTAAAATTCAAGTTCGAATTTTCTTGAACCTTGTCTGATCTTCCCTTTTGTATTGTGCTTTTTATTTTCCTTGTCCAAATCACTTTCCTTTTTGGCTACCTCCCGATTTCCTATTTATTGTTTATTATTTTTTATATTTTTTTTCTCTATACTATAATTTTATCTATGATCTAGTAAAAACTCTAAATTAAAAAAGAGCCTCCAAAATTTAAAAATTTTATAAAATAAGTATTTCTCTTAATCTCAAATCTTTTATTTTCCAAAAACCTTGAATCTTGATGGGAATTTTGGATTGGCATCAAATTAACTTCTATAATTTCTTTTTTTATTATAACATAAAAATGTGTGCTATTATGTGTCTGTCAAATACAATTTGAATCTCTTTCTTATTAAATTATAATGAAAATATTTTGCAAGCATTACCTACAAAAATATGAGATTTATGATTTAAATTTTTGGGATCTTGTAACTTATCTAATTCTACATTTACTTATTCTTATTGGTGGAATTTTCTTATTGAATATATTATTTTACTTGTGAAAATTTATTTTTAATATCCAAAAAAAGATATAATTTCCTAGTGAAAATATTGATTTTATTTGTGTTATTTCTTCTTTAAAATGTTAATTATATTTGCTTCTTGATGTCTGAGATGTAATTTTCATACTACAACAACATACCTAGTGAAACCCCACAAGTCGAGTCAGGGAAAGAGATATAATTTTCATATTTACAAATAAAAAATACTTGTTAAATTGCCTGAATAAATTGAAAAAAAGGAACCAAAGAAACGTTCTGAATAAACTCTATATTAGTCATTACAAGGTATATATTAAAGAAAATTATGGCATTCGCTACCTTTAAATTCTAGATCTGCCAATAATAATAAGTACATATCACTAATAATACTAAGTGAACATAAAATTGTTTACTAACTGACTTTTATATTCTTCCTTCTACGTAAAATTTGTTGGTTATACTTCTTTTTAGTTGCTATAACAAAAGAGTAACGTGACTGTCATAGAGACAGCCAATTAAAAAGGGCTTTAAATGCATGTCCAAATATTACAAATTCATTCCCACGTGCTCTTCACATGTAAAAGCAGAAAAGTGTGCTAAAGCAAGTTAATCCTATAAAATGCAGATGGACCAATATGAAATAAAGTTAAAATGTACCGGAAGCTCCTCAATATTGCCGCTTGTTAATAGTAGTTATAAAAAGTAATAATTTGGGATATAAAGCAAGTATAAAATTATTTATTTGTTACTATACATCGCCAATAAGGTAGTTCATGATCCTTTAATAAGTCAGGAGACTTCGCTAAATCAGCAACTATTTTCCAATGATCTTTGGCAGGAGTAAATAGGTATTTAGGGTGTGTTTGGTATAGGTGGCGGATCCATGATTTTATGCAAGTGGGTTCAATATTAGAAGTACATAATTTTAATCGTAAAAAAAGTAGTTGTCAAGTGGGTTTAAATAAAATATTTATACAAAATTTACATTACTTTAATTGTAATTTATATATATACACAATATTTGATGAAGCGAGTTCAGCTGAACCCTCTTGGCTCCATGTGAGTCCGCCAATATTTGATACGAAGGAAAATATTTTATATGGAAAATATTTTTCTAGAAAAAGTATTCCTGGAAAATGAGTAGTTTTAGTGTTTGGTTGGTACTGAAAATTTGTGATGACCCAATAGGTCATTTAGAGTTTTAAACCTTAATTATGTGTTTCGAAGCTTCCAATAACTTCTTTAAGCCTTTTTCGGTTTGCGTGCAGTTTTTTCGGAAGGCTTTTATGTTAAAATTGATAAAATATAAAATTTTGCCTTACAAATTTATTTGAGTTGACTTCGGTCAACGTTTTGAGCAGACGGACCCGATTTCGTGTTTGACGGTCCTGGTGGTTTCGTATCGTGATTTGGGACTTGGACGTATGCCTGAAATCAAATTCAGAGGTCCCTAATTCGAGTTATCGTTTTTTATCGAAAATTGGAAGCTTAAAGGTTAATGAATTTATAGATTTAACTAATGCTTGCCTTTGTTGATACCGGGCTCGTATTTTAATTCAGAAACTCGGTATAAGTCCATTACTATATTTATAACTTGTCTGCCAAATTTGGTGAGAAACGGAGTTGGTTTAACGTGATTCGGACGTCCGGTTGTTAAAATAGAAGTTCTAAAGTTTTATTTAATTTGGTGTATGATTCGTAGATCTAGGTGTTATTTTGGTGTATTGATCACACGAGTGAGTTCATATGAGGTTTTCGGACTTGTGTGCATAGTTGGTTTGGAGTCCCAAGGGCTCGGGTGAATTTCGGATAAGTAACAGGTGGTTTGTACTTCGTAAAATCTGGTTTTTCTTAGATTCAGCTGTCACCTGGTGTTTCCTTCTTCGCTATCTGGGATGGGGAGGGAACGAGCCTATGCGAACGCGAGGGAAAGGACGCGAACACGGAGCAGTGGGGGAACTGCCCTTCGCGAACGCGTCCAAACCAACGCGAACGCGTAATATTGGATGGTCTGGGCTAGGAACTGAGGTTAACTCTACGCGAACGCGAGACCAGTTTCGCAAATGCAAAGGTAAGGTGGTGATCACGCCCAACTATGCATTATAAAAAGTACTAAGCGGTCGTTACAAATATATTCCAGCTAATAAGTTCGGAGTCGAATCCCACAGGGAATTAACCTATTAAGCACAACTACTAGACTCGCACAATTCGCGCAATCAATCTTCAGAAATATTTAAGTAACAATTTGGATGTTTATTCACTAAATATTACGTAATGAAAATGCAACAATTAATAACTAATTACGTATGTGTTGTAGACAAGAATTGAAAAGATCTAAGGTTATGATTTCCCCTACTGTCGCAATCCTTTCCGTTACGTTTTCTATAAATTTGCCTAAGTCTTGTCTACCGATCATGAGCGCTCTGAGTGTTGTAATTCTCTCCGGGTTAACTACCACAATTTACTAGACATATTCTCCCGAATTACGCTAGTTGGCATTAAGTACGGCTCACTCGGATCGCACCAAGGTTTCGCTATCCCTAATCCCATCTTTAAACTCTTCATATTGATCCCTCATATACGTTAGGAGTGATGTTTCTCAACAACTACCTACATATGCTCTCTCTCCTAGTAATACATACTAAATAGGCACAATCAATTGTGGGCCCTTCACTCAACCACAATAATAACTTAGTTGAACAAATAGAGAAAATACTACGGCAAATCTATATTAACGTAAAAAGAAAATCATCCTTCAATATGTTCCATCAAAACCTTAGACTAGGAGTTTAGCTACTCATACTCATAGTAACAATATCCAAAGTATTTTGCATAACTAAATTACAAAGTAAGAATAAAGGGATGTAGAAATCGATGAGTCTAACTCCCAAGGTTGTTCCACGAGCTATCCTTGCCTCCGGTTGCAAATGTCCTTCAAAAGTGGCGTTTTAGGTCTATTTATATATGTAGGAAAAGACCTAAACGTGTAGTCCAAGTCCTAGTCAAAACAGGAGACGAAATAAGCTTTCAAAGGTCGGAATGTGCGCGCCTCGGACCTGGCCTCGTGAGGTATAACGCCAGCTTGAGCTCGCCCCAGGCCTGGCGTTGCCAGCTTCCACAGGAGGACCTCGCCTCGCCAGCTTCCGTGCGAGCTAAAGGCCTGGTGTCGCCAGCTTCAACGTCTGCTCTAGGCCTGGCTTCGCCAGCTTTCTCATTTGTAGGCTGCTCACTTCTTTCTGTCTTCTTTTCAACTGTTTTCGAGCACGCTTTAGACTTTAAATATTCCTTTTTCTATACTTTCATCTTCAATTCACCTACACATAAAATAAACTCTATTGCGCACAAATAAAGTATAATTTATCATTAAAGCATATAAAATGCAAGGCAAATAATGTACTAAACTATGGAATTATAGCCACACATCAATACCCCACACATAAACATTGCTCGTCCTCGAGCAATCAAACTACACTTATAGACACAACCTTTTTAAGCAATTCCCTTAACTCATGACACCAAGAATTTTAAAATAGTCTAAGCACAAAGGTGTAACATCCTCGCCTCAATATTTTGACTCACAAATACCATGCCTTATTCACAATTCACTTACTTACTCTAATATTGAGGTCAACGACATTACATTTCCTTTATGAATCACGTGACTTCACCCAATCAAAGAGCTTAGTTCCAGACACAATGAATTTTAAGAACGAAAATAGGAAAAATTCACTCGCTCTCAGAAATAACATTCATATGCCACAAATGATGCACCATAAGCTTACCTGTAGTGTCATACACTACTAATCAAGCTCATTCAGTCTAAGATCAAGTTGGACTTTAATTGGTTATAATGTAGGCTGCGGGTCGGGTAGGATACATCTGGATATGAGTGACTACACCTCCCTTAAGTACCTTAATACATATACTTTAATACAAAAGTCCATACGTATGTTGAACCCAAAATTCCACCTTCACTTCAATTTATATCACCCCGTACTTCTTTAAGCACTAGTATATCACTAGCCACCACCATCAAGAATTATTTTTCATACAATACAACTATTATCATTTTTCTCTCTTATTTTTTTTTTCTTTCTCTTCAGGTGGCTCTTACTGACATCTTTTTTTTTTCAAAATAGTGCACCTTTCTCCTTATTTCAATTATTCCACTCAAAAACCAACCATCACCCCACACTTTAACTTTTTCATAATTCATCACAACTCAAGTGCTCATGAGAGGTGACAAGGTTCAAATACATGGTTGATTCAAACAAATGGGTACAAATTGTAATGTGGTTACCAAAGAAATAGGATTATAGGCTCAAAGGGGTTAACTATGATACATAACGTTTAGCTGCGTAAACTATATATATCTGGCTCAACAAAGAAACGCCTATATCACTCCTCAGACTGAACAAGACTACTATTTCGCTTTGCACACACACGGGGCAAGTTCTAGACATCAAATGCAATGCACAAAATACATACAAAACCTCACACAAACATGGCACATAACTCACTCAGGATTGGTTTTATCATGGCAATCCAATCAAAGCAGTTAAGCAAAATTAAGAATCTATGATGTAAGGTACTTATACTAGAGTCAAAAATCGAGCCTAAGCGTCACAACCATAGTATTAACTATTCCCAAGGCATAACAAAGCTAAGAGATATTGCTGTAATTAAATGCACAGCCCAGTTGTTCCTACTCCTAAAAGTTAAAACTAACTACACCCGGTTCAACTAAAGACCCCTGGAAAAGAACCGTGGCTCAAGAAAAACCAAGGTACTACACTACCTACAAGAAAATCTTTTTGGTATTTTTTTTCTTTAGACTTACTTCCCTCAAGAAAACTGTCTAGGAGATCCATCGTCGGGAAGAGTCCAATTTTTCTAAATTTTTTTTCTATATATTTTTTTTTTCTAATTAAAAACAAATAACTAACAACAATTAACTAAACTAATAACTAAAAAAAAGATGAAACTTACTAAAAAACAAATAACGAAGCAAAACTAATATTTACAAGTCCCCACCCCACACTTATTTCATGCAATGTCCTCAGTGCATAAACACAAACTGACACAACAAGAAAAATGAATAAGGTGTAAGAAAAATCCCTGGTCAAGCGGAATCGTCACCCTCATCCTCTGAGGCTGTCCATTCTTCATCTTGCGCTTCCTCCTCCTCCTCCTCATCATCATCAGACTGGTCCTGCTCGGCCTTAGACTGCTCAAGTGTGTTGATATCCTCATCATCCGGAAGTCTGTATCCATCACCTAGCCCAACCAGCTGCTGAGCATGAGCATGAGCATTAAACGGGAACTGCTCATCTAATAAGGTCCTCTCCTCAGTCGTGGCCGGCCGACCCCCTATCCTCATCTGCAAATCCATCATCCCATAGAAATGGGCCATAAAACTATCATCACGAGCATTGCACTCGACACCTGTCAATGATGGCATGGCAGTCTCTTCTATCACTCAGACACTAGTGATGTCCGTTTATTGTAGGGGCTGATCAATGATGTGGTCAAACTCTGTCTCCTTCTCAACCTCCTCGTGTCTTAAGAACTGAGTCAAAAAATTGGCAAATAGAATTCGATCAAACTTCTTACTCGTTCTTACTAAAGACATTTGGTAGCAGATCAGATGACCCACATTCACCCTTTGACCCGTCATGAGGAAGTAGAGCACACAAGTAATCTCACGTCTAATGAGCGTGTCATGATTGCACGGTAGGAGCCGTGCATTAATCAGTTTCAACCAAACTTGAGCCTCCGCCCTCATCTTCTTTTTGGGGAATCTCCTGTGCCGATTTGTTTTCTTATCCTGGACCCACGCTGCCGTAGAATTGACACCACAAAGCATGTGTCTGAGCTCTCTATATGTAGGCCGGCGAATGAAGTATTCCAATGGCTCCACAGGAACATCCGGAGCACCGAAAAAGTTACATATGGTTGTGGCTGAAAAGTTTATCAATAGCCCACGAATCAGCACCAGCTGTTCATCGTCCTTAGGATCAAACTCGGCATAGAATTCCCGAACTAGATTGAGATTTATATCTCATGTATTCTTGAATACATATCTCAACCCCAATTCATGGATTCCCCTCCAAATTTCCTTGTACTTTGCTTGCAGGCGGCGCTCATAGATAACAGCTTCCGGATGTACATGTTTTGCCTACAGCGCCTATACCAATCCTTAGTATGTAGGGGTATGCTTTTGATGCCAAACTCCCATTGTCCTTGAGGTTTTGGCCGCATGGCTGCTATAGCTGCCACAGCTTGTGCTCCTTCACCTTGACTGGACATAACTTCTCCCCCTTTTCTCTTCTCTGGGGGAGGTGCAGAGGTGTCCTTCGCCTTAGGTGGAGCAGTGGAAGTAGCCTTTCCTTTGTCGGTGTCTTTCCTCAGAGGAATATTCGTTCCTTGGCCAATAATCATTATCAGTTAAAACTGCATTACAACATTAAGCACATGATCTTGCCAAATTTCCGAGGTTACTCAGACTTCACCTTGAATTTTCTTAACATGAGAATCAATAATAACACATGGGTTCTTCCTCCAATTTTGAAGCATCGGGCTACCGGTGAGCCACCCCACACTTAAGATTTTAAAGCGGTGCACCACTACATAGCACTAGTCTTAAAATCCCGCAGACTCGGGCTCCAATGGGGACAAAAAATGCCTTTGAAGCATTATAGCAAGCACTTAGAATACATTAGTTCTATGAGAGTGCTTGTACGGGTGAGGGATTGCCTCACCCTCCCAATCGGCTTGGGAGTTTCATACTACCATTGTTCAAACAATATCAACACCATTCCTATTGGGTTCATGGGATTAGGACAAAAACACATTATTACAATGAAGAACAACCCCAAATTTTGTGGCTAATTTCATACTTTCATCCAACTCGAAATTGTAAAAGAAAGAGATAAAGATCATACCTAGGATGCTTTAAGAGGAAGGATTTGCCTGTGACTGCTGGTGCAAGTGAAAGAAATATCAGGAGTTTGATTGACTTCAATGTAGGTGGGAGGGAAAGTGATGGTCAGTGGCTGCGTGAGTGTTTGCCTTAGATGTGTTTGTTGAGTGTTTGGGAACTAGGAGAAGTTTGAGTGTTTGCCTTAGGGTTTTATTTTTTTTAGGTTAGGGAGTTTTGTTTGGCGTTAAATGGGGGAGTTATGGTCAAATAAGGGAACCAAAAATTTTAAAAAAACAAGTTCGAAAACTTATCTGGCAGCGCCTGCTTGTTCACCTCACCTTAGTCCTCGCGACGCGATCTAGAAGGCTTGCAGCACGAGGCTGGTCGCATGATAGATCTGGCCTTTTTCCTTACGATGCCGGATATAACGCGAGCTTCAGCTCGCCCCAACCCACGCGAGGTGAGCCCTGCCGCCAGCTACACCTCGCCTCAGCCCTTGCAAGGCGAGCTCCCCCGCCTGGTTTCCTTCATGCGACGCTTAATGACCTGCTCGACTTGCCCAAAATCACCTGCAAACTTGTTAGTACCTAAAAACAAAAATAAAAATTCTAACTACACTAAAAATCAACTATGAATTGGGTTGCCTCCCAACGAGCGCCTTAGTTAATGTCGCGGCACGACAATACAACATTACAATGGGTTGCCTCCCATGAAGCGCCTGATTTAACGTTGTGTCACGACGCATGTAATCGTACTTAACGCTCGCTCAACCTTGGTGGCTCGAGCAAATGAGTCACTGACACTATTTCGCGTCATCCATGCCCATATAATGTTTTAACCTGTGCCCATTGACTCTGAATGTGCGAGAATCATTTGCTGCAGCAATCTCTACGGCTCCGGTGGGGTGAATCTCTACCACACTAAATGGTTCTGACCATATTGACTTTAATTTGCTCGGAAATAACCTCAATCTTGTATTATATAGAAATACCTTATCTCGGGGTTTAAAACTCCGCTCAAGAATATTTTTGTCATGTATCAGCTTCAGTCTCTCCTTGTATAGTCTTGTGCTCTCAAAAGCATGGTAGAGAAACTCATCAAGCTCGTGCAACTCTATGACTCTACTTGTACCCGCAACTTCTATATCGAGATTCACCTGCCTCAATGCCTACAAAGTTCTATGTTCCAACTCCACTGGTAAGTGACACGCCTTCCCAAACACCAATTTGTACAACGACATGCCAATCGGAGTTTTGAAAGCGGTACGATAGTCCAAGAGTGCATCATCTAACTTTCTCGCCCAACCCGTTCTTGTAGCATTCACAGTTTATGTCAAAACGCTCCTTATTTCTCTGTTCGAAACTTTCACTTGGCCACTCGTTTTTGAATGATATGGGGTGGCAACCTTGTGGCGTACATAATAATTTTCTAACAACTTTGCGAAGTCTCGATTACAGAAGTGAGTTCCCCCATCACAGATTATTGCCCTTGGAGTGCCAAACCGGGTGAATATATTCTTTCTCAAAAAATCAATTACCCCTTTTGCATCATTTGTGGAGCGCTGCAACCTCCACCCACTTTGACACGTAGTCCACAACTACGAGTATGTGTTTGTTGCCATATGATCTGACGAAAGTCCCCATGAAATCGAGTCCCCATACATCAAACACTTCTACTTCCTAGATTAGGTTCATAGGCATCTCATGTCGGTGGGAAATATTCCCTGTTCGTTAGAATTCATCACAACCCTTCACCCATAAGTTTGCATCTTTGAACAATGTCGGCTAGTAGAAGCCCGACTCCAACACTTTCGCAACTGTCCTTACTCCCCCAAAATGGCCACCATATGGTGACGCGTGACAAGCATGCAAAATAGAAGATTGATCTATCTTGGGGATACACCTCCGGATCATGTTATCAACACAAATCCTGAACAGATAAGGCTCATAGGTCATAGGGGACAATACAGCTCGCCATGTAGTTTGCAATGTCTGCATACCATGGCACTACCTCAATACTCGTGGCTAATAGTTGCTCAGCAGGGAAAGTCTCCACAATCTCCTCCACCTTAACCTTCTTCTCGACTCCTTCCAGCCTAGACAAGTGATCAGCCACTTGGTTCTCCATTACCTTTCCGTCACGGATTTCCAAGTCAAATTCTTGCAGTAGTAGCACCCATCGAATCAGGCGCGACTTTGACTCTTTCTTCTCAATTAGATACCTAAGAGCAACATGGTCAGTATAAACAATTACCTTCGAGCCTATCAGGTATGAACTGAATTTGTCAAATACGAACACCACTGCTAGCATCTTCTTCTCGGTCACTGTGTAATTTAGTTGGGCACCACTCAAAGTTCTACTTGCGTAGTATATTGGATGCATGACTTTGTCTTTTCGCTGGCCAAGAACTACTACCACAACATAGTCGCTTGCATCACATATCAGCTCAAATGGTTGCTCCTAGTCGGGTGCAACTATGATAGGTGTTGTCACCAACCTCTTCTTCAATTCCTTAAAAGCTACCCTGCAGTCATCAGAAAACACAGAAGGGTGATCTTTTTCACGCATTTTACAAAGGGGTTAGCAATTTTGGAAAAATATTTTATAAACCGTCTATAGAAACCGGCATGACCAAGGAAACTTCTTATTGCTTTGACGGAAGTGGGTGGTGGAAGCTTTTCTATCACATATACCTTTGCACGATCTACCTCAATGCTCTTACTCGACATTAGGTTCCCCAAGACTATACCTTCATGTATCATTAAATGGCAATTTTCCTAGTTGAGTACCAGATTAATCTCGACACATCTTTTCAGTAGGTTGGCTTTCGCGAGCAATTTGTACCGTCACCTCGGTTAATCATGTTGAATCATCTATCTCAATGGGCACTGACACAAGTGTTTCAGTAGGTCGGCTTTCACGAGCAATTTCTTGCTCCAGATCTAGGTCTCTACCATTTCGTAGACTCACTGCCATAAGCTGTTTCGGGCCCTGATCTTTTAGATTGATTTGTGTGTCTACAGGTAACGCCCCTTGGGGACGATTATTTAGAGCCATTGAAAATTGTCCTAACTGTATCTCAATACCCTTTTATCGTTGATTCATGTGAGTCCACTCTGTCTTGCATTTTTTTAATGGTCCCAATCAGTTGTTGCAGTATTCTATTATTGTTGTTCAACATTCCATTAAGTTCAACAAACTCATCATCTTGTCTCACAATCTGTTGTTGAGGTTGTTGATAAGCCAGCTGCTGATTTTGCTGGTTGTAACCCTGTTACCTTTGGTAAGGCACCACTTGACCCTGTGGTCGCATAGGTACAGCGTTGTTGTTGTTATTGTACTGCACTGCTATTGTGCTGGTCTATATTGTTGATTCTGTTATCCCCAATTCTGACCACCTTGCCTATGTACCCTATAGTTCTACATAGTTCATATCTTCCTAATAGTGCTGGTTGTCACCTTCCGCACTCCACGAGCATACATATGGTTGGTTAATGCATGGTGTACATAATCCCCCATTAGTTGCATCAACTGTGTGTACCTGCTGCTTCTGACCTGATTCATCGATCTTTTTGGTGAGGATACTCATTTGCGCTATTAGAGTGGCTATATTTTTAGCTATGGAATTGTTTGGGTCCAAAGCCACTAAATGAACTACATGAGTGATCGTAGATTCTCTTGTCATCCATCCTGAGTTTTGGGCCATCTTATCAAGTAGGATCTTGCAGTCTCCGAATATATTTCACAAAATGCTCCATCTGCTGAAGCATCAAGATTGGCCTTTAAGCCGTCTGCCAGTCCTATGTAGAACCTCTGCCTTAATATCTAATCTAAACTTCCATGATGTGGACACTTAACCAGCATACCCTTGAACCTCTACCACGTTTCTTGTAGTGATTCTGTTGGTCTCTGCCTAAAGCTCAATATATCATCAATTTGTTGGGCAGTTTTATTGTGTGGGTAGAAATTGTTCAAAAATTTCTTGACTAATTCCTCCCAAGTAGTGATGGAGTTTGTGGGGAGTGAATTAAGCCGAGTCTGAACTTCTCCTGTCACCGAGAATGGAAATAACAACAACTGTATTGCTTCCGGCGTCACATTAGGTTGCCTTTGCATGACACATATTGACAGGAAATTATTCAGATGTTGCTGAGGATCTTTAATGTATGACTCTGAGAAAAGTCCCTTATTCTGCAATAAATGTAGCATGTTGTTTGTGATTTGAAATGATTCCGCTTGTATCTGAGGGACTGCAAATGCAGTTGCCAGATTCTCGGCGGTGTAGGGGAGGGCATAGTAAAACCGATAACCCAAATCATTAATTATTTATTGGGTTATCGGTATTGTGTTTTTGGGTTAACAATTTGGTAACAGGCTAAAGAATTTTTTTTTTATTGGGTTATCGGATCGAGCTCGGTTTGGCAATTCTATTATCGTATAAAACCGATAAACCAATAAGGATTAATGAATTTACTAGTTCACCCTTAAGTATATACATACTAGGCTTCATACAGTTCATAGTTCATTTTTTGATAGTCAGCCGCATTCTTCACACTCTTCACCTATTCAGTTTCTCCGCCTCAACCCTCAGTAATCAGCCCGTCAGTGACATTTCACACTCTTCACCTATTCAGCTGCATTCTTCAAACTTCAAAGTTCAGAAATCAGACTCTTCACTTAACTCTTCACTCTTCAGTCGCATTTCTCAGCCGCATTCTTCAGCTTCATCTTGATTCTTCGTGTAAGTTTTTAGTTGCTTCATCTTCATCTTCGATTGCCTACTTGCCTTCATCTTCAGTTGATTCAATCTTCGTGTTGATTTTTGAGGGAATCGTTTATACTCTGCTTATTTTTGCCTCAAACATTAAATCCTGATATTTTTTCATCTGGATTTTTAATTTATTTATTTTTGTCTATTTTTCATTTTGTAAATTAGTACTAGCAGTTTTTGCTTCTAGTGGGTGAAAGTTCTGATTTTTTTCGCACCCATATGGATTGTTGATGATTTTTTTATATGTTAATTAATTCTGTAATTTTTAAATATTTTTTTGCACCCATATGGACTTATTTTTGCCTCTGTTGATGATTCTGTAAATTCTGTAAATATATCTACAAAAAAGTGAACTGAATAATGTCTGAATTAAGTTTTAACAAAACAGTTTTATACCAATATTGCGAAACTGTTTTAGTTCGGTACATTGGAAAATTGTTTTAGCTCGGTACATTGCAAAACAGTTTTATACATTGCAAAATTATTTTATCTTATTGGGTAAACCGATAACCAAAACAATAATGATCGATAACCGATTAACCGATTAATCGATAACCGATAACCAATATCTTATCGGTTTATCATATTTGTAAACTGATAACCGATAAGCAAAACCGATAATATTCATAACCAAACCGACCGATGCCCACCCCTACGACGGTGAGTTGTGCCCAATCATACAATGCTGCTTCTAGTACAAGAGGCACCACACCCTAATTGTTTGGTGCATTCGCATTGTTTCTGTTGTTGATTGGATTTTGTATTCCATCATCCATGTCTGGTTTGATTTGTTCCATCGAGTTTTGTTGTTGTTTGCCTTTCTTGTTTGCACAATTCAGTGCCTTGAAAATTTTCTCAGGATCTGATAATGCTTCGAGCAATTCACCAGTTCTTGATAAGTTCCTACGCATGAACCTGTAACACCCATGACTACAAACGTTAGAATTTCAATGTATTTGGTTTAAAATGAAGAAAATTGACTACACTAAGAATTCTAGTACTTCTTTTAGCTGCAATTAACAACACCATTAATTCTCCGACAACGACACCAAACTTTGATCACGCCCAACTATGCCTTATAGAAAGGACTAAGTGGTCGTTACAAATATATTCTGGTTAATAAGCCCGGAGTCGAATCCCACAGGGAATTAACCTATTAAGCACAACTACTAGACACACACGATTCACGCAATCAATCTTCAGAAATATTTAAGTAATAATTGGGATGTTTATTCACTAAATATTACGTAATGAAAATGAAATAATTAATAACTAGCTACAAACGGGTTGTAGACAAGAATTGGAATGCTCTAAGGTTATGATCTCCCCTATTGTCGGAATCCTTTCCACTACATTTTCTATAAATTTTCCTAAGTCTTCTCTACCGATCATGAGCGCTCTTAGTGTTGTAATTCTCTCCTGAGTAACTACCATAATTTACTAGACATATTCTCCCAAATTACGCTAGCTGGCATTAAGTATGGCTCACTCGGATCGTACCAAGGTTCTGTTATCCCTAATCTCATATTTAAACCCTTTGTATTGATCTCTCACATATGTTAGGAGTGATGGTTTTCAACAAATACCTAAATATGCACTCTCTCCCGAGTAATACATACTAAATAGGCACAGTCAATTGAGGGGCCTTCAATCAACCACAATAATAACATAGTTAAACAAATAGATAAAATACTACGGCAAATCTATATTATCATAACAAGAAAATCATCCTTCAATAGGTTCCATCAAAATCTTAGACTAGGAGTTTAGCTACTCATACTCATACTAACAATATCCAAAGTATTTTGCATAATTAAATTACAAAGTAAGGATAAAGGGATGTTGAAATCGATGAGTCTAGCTCCCAACGGTTGTTCCACGAGTTATCCTTGCCTCCGGTTGCAAAAGTCCTTCAAAAGTGGCATTTTAGGTCTATTTATATGTGTAGAAAAAGACCTAAACGCGTAGGCCAAGTCCTAGTCAAACCAAGAGACGAAATAAGCTTTCAAAGCTCGGAATGTGCGCGCCTCAGACCTGGCCTCGCGAGGTAAAACGCCATCTTGAGCTCGCCCCAGGCCTGTCGTCGCCAACTTCCACACGAGGAGGACCTCGCTTTCTACCTCGCCTCGCCAGCTCCCACGCGAGCTAAAGGCCTGACGTTGCCAGCTTCAACACCTGCTCTAGGCCTGGCTTCGCCAACTTTCTCATTTGTAGGCTGCTCATTTCTTTCTGTCTTCTTTTCAACTGTTTTCGAGCACGCTTTAGACTCTAAGTATTACTTTTGCTCTACTTTCATCTCCAATTCACCTACATATAAAATAGACTCCATTACATGTAAATAAAGTATAATATTATCATTAAAACATATAAAATGCAAGGCAAATAATGTACTAAGTTATGGAATTATAGCCACACATCAGGCGGACTATACCTTTGCGAACGCGATGAACACCTGACGCTAAGGGTGTCTAACGGGCGGGCCGGGCCGGGCCGGTTACGTTTTTTTTCTAACCGGACGGG
>ML323336.1:77500-82662 GCA_005239505.1 Nicotiana paniculata | reverse complement strand
ACTTTGGCATGTGCCTTGCATGTGCCTTTTGACTTGGTCAGCTATGCTTCACGTCTAAGATTGCTTTGTGCCAAGCTTTAGCTAATCTTTGACATTGTTCCGCACCAATGTCTCACCCGCATTCTGCCGCCGTGACTTTGCCGCACACGTCCGACGACGCTGCCGCCCGCACACTGCCTTGGCCTAGTTTTCTGCCTTGCCTATGTCAATGCCCATTTCCCTCGTGCCATTGCTTGTATTTTCATTCACATAGACTTTCCTTGGCTATTGAAAGCCTTTGCCATTCACCCTCACATCTGTCGTGCCTTATCTTAGTCCGCACCTGGCTGCCACAACCCATAGAGCCATTGCCCACTGATTTCGGCGCGCATGCCATGCCATGCCGCCCTAACATTGACCACACTGTTTTCTCAAGCCCTTTTCAAGCGTGTCTTGCCCGTGCCAAGACCTTGGCCAATACTTGCCCACAACAGCCCTCATGTCAATGTCTTGTCCGTCGCCCGCATGATCGTATCACCCGCGCATGGGCCTATGACAAGGCCATCACGCCCAATCCTTGCCACAGCCGCGCCAACGCCCGATGTCAAAGAATTGGGTCCTAACAGTAGGTGTCACAAGCTCGTTTTTAGTCTCTCCAAAAACAGCCTGTGTGGCAACCAAGTCTCGCACTTGACTTCAGCCTGCTTTAACACTCGGCCAAAATTACAGCAACTTTGGAATTTGTTTATTTTAGGCAGCTTCAACGTAGTAAGTTCGACAATGATTTAGGCACACGAAATATAAGTAAAGGCAACAGAATTTAGAGTAGAACACAAGGCACAATATACAGGAAAATCTTTCCCAACTTTGTATTTAACTCGAGCATACAAAGAAACTCAAACTCGTGTACATCCGTGTACAAATGAAGATCACTCTTGACCCTCACAAGCTCTCTCAAGACTACTCTTAGCCTTAGGTGTTTTCACTCTTGAAAACAAGACTTAGGACTCCTTCCTAACTCAAAGTGTAACTCTTTACCCGTTTTTCTCTCTTATTTTTCTCCTACTCAAAGTGTAAACAAGGCTGCCATTTATAACATCATGGGACAGCCCACTTTCCCCACATTTAGTCCAATACACTTGCCCACTACCCCACTACTTTATCCTAGTGTATTTGACAACTCCCCAACTACTAGGATCATGTAAATCATTCTAAATAATATTGGGATCATGGCCCAAAAAACGTGCAAGGTTGCTGCCCTCATTTCAGTAACTTCCCAACTGCTGCCCATGTGCATAGTATGTGCCGGTAACCGCCGTTGACTTGGTCCATTTGAGCTTGCTGCCCCATTTTCATGCCTTGGCCTTAGAGAACGTTCAATGCCATTGTATCCAGCTGCATTGTAGCCACAATTGGCCATGTCATTGCCCACAAACTTGGCCCGTTTTTCCGCAACTCGACGCTATGCCAAATCTGCCTGCACATTGCCTTTTCGTTGCACTTTGGCTTGCCTTTGCCTCATAGTTTTTGCTTTGCCTTGGCATCACTGCCTCATGCCTTTTATGCCTATACCATGATCAAGTGTCACCCTTGGCCTGCAACTCACCGTCAAGCCCTTACCAAGCTGCCTCGCCTCCGTCGACGCCTTGGCCATCACTTGCCCGTTTCCCTTTTTAGCTTTGGTGTTGCTCATGCACCTTTGCTTGCAACACTCTTGCTGCCTCATGACAAGAATCTTGTTGTCCTTGACGAGCTACTAAGTGAGGGGCTAACAAACCACACGCACCCTTTGAAACTCGACATCCTCATCGAAGATAGCTCAATTTATGAGTCCTAAGGGGTTGACAAGCAATGCCCCTTGACCCCCTTTCTCCTCAGCCACAATTGCATTAATTCCAGCCACTTTGTTGTCTCTGGCCATTGCCTCTAATGCAGCCCTCTTATCCACGGCAGTCATAGCATTCAATACTGCCTTCTTTGGGCAGTCTCTTGCTCGATGCGGACCATCACATATGTAACAGCCCCCAAATTTTCTGCCCTGCTCCTTGCATTTAGAAGTTCCAGCCTCTTGCTTTCCCTTCCCCTTGTCTTAATTAGCATTGTTATTTTCACATTTCTTCCACTCCTTTGTCTTGTCTTTCCTTCCCTCGGTAGACTTTGAAGTAGAAGTCTCCTCTCCCGAGTGAAAATCACCCAATGCATCCGCGCAGCCACGACACTTGTGAGGTTTTGAATATTCTGCCTTCGCAACTCAAGTTGTGCCCATTGTTGCAGCCCGCTCATGAAATTGTGTAACTTGTCTTCCTCCGACATGTTACTAATGCTCAACATCAAAGAAGTGAATTCTTTGACATATGCTCTAACTTATCCGGTTTGCCTCAACTTTTTCAGTTTGTCCCTAGCAATTCCTTTCTAAGCCGCTCCCACGAATCAATCTTTGGCCTGTCCAAACTTTCATCTTCAGCCATACGAGTGCGCCACCACAACTTAGCATTGTCACTCAAATACATGCTAGTCAAGGTTACTTTCTCCGCCTCATCTTACACACGAATAGCATGAAATTACTGCTCCATATCCCAAAGAACATTCTCCAATTCACGGGCACTCCTTGCACCTCCAAATGCATTAGTTTCCGAGATCCTTACTCTGAGACGATCAGCACCACGTTTAGGAGCATCCTCACCCATAGCACGTCGCAACACCACTATCTCGCTCCTTAGATCCGTATTCTCTTGACTTAGCTTTGCCAATTCTTCCTCAAGGTAAGCAAGCTTTGTCACGAGAGTTTGCATTTATTCGCCTTCCGGGACATTTCCTACCAATGCCTCCAGTTTCGTTAGCCTTTCCCGCAATTCGTTGTTACCACCGGCCATGTTCTCAAACAAGACCACGAAATCTGCCACTGCCCGTTGTGTCTGTGTCACAAACCTGCTACGCTCTGATACCAGTTGTCACAGGCTCATTTTTAGTCTCTCCAAAAACAGCCCGTGCGGCAGCCAAGTCTCGCACTTGACTTAAGCCTACTCCAACACTCGGCCAAAATTCCAACAACTTTGGAATTTGTTTATTTTAGGTAGCTTCAACGTAGTAAGTTAGACACTGATTTAGGCACACGAAATATAAGTGAAGGCAACATAATTTAGAGTAGAACACAAGGCACAATATATAGGAAAATCTTTCCCAACTTTGTATTTAAATCGAGCATACCAAGAAACTCAAACTCGTGTACATCCGTGTACAAATGAAGACCACTCTTGACCCTCACAAGCTCTCTCAAGACTACTCTTAGCCTTAAGTGTTTTCACTCTTGAAAACAATACTTAGGACTCCTTCCTAACTCAAAGTGAAACTCTTTACACGTTTTTCTCTCTTCTTTTTCTCCTACTCAAAGTGTAAGCAAGGCTGCCCATTTATAACATCAAGGGACAACCCACTTTCCCCACATTTAGGCCAATACACTTGCCCACTACCCCACTACTTTATCCTAGTGTAGTTGACAACTTCCCAACTACTAGGATCATGTAAATCATGCTAAAGAATAGTGGGATCATGGCCCCAATACGTGCAAGGTTGCTGCCCTCATTTCAGCAACTTCCCAACTGCTGCCCATGTGCACAGCATGTGCCGGTAACTGCCGTTGACTTGGTCCATTCGAGCTTGCTGCCCCATTTTCGTTCCTTGGCCTTAGCAAAGCTTCAATGCCATTGTATCCAGATGAATTGTAGCCACAATTGGCCATGCCATGCCCACGAACTTGGCCCGTTTTGCCGCAACTCGACGCTATGCCAAATCTTCCCGCACATTGCCTTTCCGTTGCACTTTGTCTTGCCTTTGCCTCATCGTGCTTGCTTTGCCTTGGCATCACTGCCTCATGCCTTGATGCCTATACCATGATCAAGTGTCACCCTTGGCCCACAACTCACCGTCAAGCCCTTACCAAGCTGCCTCGCCTCCGTTGACGCCTTTGCCATCACTTGCCCGTTTCCCTTTTTATCTTTGGTGCTGCTCATGCACCTTTGATTGCAACACTCTTGCTGCCTCATGACAACACTCTTGTTGTCCTTTCCAATCTCCCTAAGTGAGGGGATAACAGTAGGCCACTATCCTACCATCGAAAGTTGATAGGGCAGAAATTTGAATGATGCGTCGTCGACACGATGGTCGTGCGATCCGTCGACCTTTTATATAATAAATGCATCCATTCCAGAAGTCGGGGTTTGTTGCACATATTAGCTCTAGAATTACTACGGTTATCCGAGTAGTAGATACCATCAAACAAACTATAACGTATTTNGCACGGCCAAGTCCAAGACGAGCACGACCGTCATTCGTAAGGAGCATTCTTTGGGCAGATAGTATCCAATGAAGACCCCATGCCCATTGTGTTTACCGAATCTGAGAGTCCGATCATACTAGTCATAGACCAAGCCATCGCATGACGAAGCGAGGACGATGTGGGACACAACTACAGCTTTTGGTTCACCCCGCGCGTCGAACACGAGGGGCGAAAGGCAACCGATTGTGCTTGATAATGCCTAGCATTAGGTATGCAACAAAGAAAATCGATGCTGAACAAGCCTAATTTGCGCTTGTGCCATGACTGAGATGGCATGCGGGTTAGGACGTCGCTTCTCAAGCAGGGACCCAACCTAGCCACACAAGCCGAACACCAATCACGCGCCGTACGTACAGTTGCCTCACCAATGCATGCCAACAAAAGCCCCAACACGCGACGTGCAGCCATGTGTTGTTGCCAAGGCCAACATTGCAAAGCCAAGACAAGCCCCGCGAACCATGAAAATAGCCCACAACAATTGATAGCGTTCGGCACGTACTGAGCTTCGCACCATGCGCATTGCATCTTGCAGCGCTAGTTGCATGACGCTCCGCTGTTTCGTTGCCAAAATCCATCAACTGACATAAGTGATGCCATACAAAACCCACAACTAATTGCACGACGCTTCGCCGTCCCGTTGCCAAATGACGTGCGGCTGTCACGAGCGATGTTGCCTCCCGATGTTGCCCATAGCAACTGATGGCAATCGGTATGTACTGAGCTTAGGCCCATGCGTATGGCACCTTGCGGCACTACTTGCATGGTGCTCCGCCGTTCGTTGCCAAAATCCATTAATTTCCACAAGAAATGTCGCCTCCCGATGTTGCCCACAACAACTGATGGAATC
>ML323336.1:0-72500 GCA_005239505.1 Nicotiana paniculata | reverse complement strand
CGACGCTACTTGCACGACGCTCCGCCGTTCGTTGACAAAAGCCATCAATTTCCACGAGCGATGCCAAACACAACCCACAATAACTGCACGGCATTTGGCATGTTCCATGCTCAACCCCATGCGTATGGCGCCTTGCGGCGCTAATTGCACGACGCTTCGTAGTCCCGTTGCCAGCATCGCTCATGCGATCGCATTTCAGTTCTGCGGACTGCATATCTGTCCGCATACACGTTATGCGATCACATAATGCATCGCATAAATTCCCTCCCAAAATGAAAGGCAACACTGTGACAGATATGCTGTCCGCAGAACTGAAATGCGATCGCACATTGGACCGCATAGTTGACCTCAAATGAGGCAGTGATCTGCCCGTGTATGCGACCATTATGCGGTCCACATACACGTTATGTGATCGCATAGTGCGTCGCATAACACCTACTTTCTAGAAAATTTTATTCGTTAAGTCTCAGAGTACTTTTTACTCAATTTAGGTCTGTTTTAAAAATTTCCATAATAAAAACAACTCGGAGACTCATTCGGGCATTAATTTAAACAAGAAAATTTTACGGGTCTTTACATCCTCTCTCCCTTAAAAATCATTCGTCCTCGAATGAGGATTTTGGAAATCAATTAGTTTTGAAAGCATGATATGCAAACTTCCAGATTTTCACTAACTCCAATATTTCAGAAAAATTTCGCCAGAGTTCCCTTTGTAGTTAGACCTACGTACCTGTCAGAGAGCCCCCGAAACACATTTCCAAGCACCATTACACAGTTTTAATCACCGAATAACTCACACGCAATGTTGTTACCTCAACAATTTGCAAATATTCAATCATTTTGTGAACTACACATAGCTCTTTCTTCTTATACCACAAATTTGCACATGATTCACATTCTTGCACATAACTTGGTCATTTTAATGAGTCCATACAACCCAAGAACCTCAATATACCATATTCATTCAATTAATCATTACCAACCTACGCTACTATTAATCACTTACCTAACACATACGTTTCACATAACTTTAATTTACTTTAAGGGTTGCATACTACCCAAATAGTAACAGCGGGTTCAGTTTCAGCACACATTGGGAAATTACAACAATAAGGCAATTAGGGGAAGATGGGGTGCTTTTGCACAAAACTGAACATAAAATATAACTTGCTTAGAGATGATAGTTCGGACGAACACTACTAGACTTATTCAAACAAATGGGGATATTTTTCTTTCATCACATCTCCCGCTTCCCACGTGGCTTCATCAACGTGCTGACTTCGCCACAACACTTTAACTGAAGCAATTTCTTTGTTTCTCAATCTACGGACTTGTCTATCAAGAATGGCAACCGGAACCTCTTCATATGATAATTCTTCATTAACCTCAATAGTCTCAACTGGCACGATGGCTGATGGATCTCCAACCACTTTCTTCAACATAGACACGTGGAACACCGGTTGCACTAATGAAAATTCAGGGGGTAATTCCAACCTATAAGCCACTTGTCCTATCCTTTGAGCAATCCGATATGGCCCGACATACCTTGGGCTCAATTTCCCTTTCTTCGCAAACCGCATCACTCCCCTCATGGGAGATACCTTCAAGAATACCCAATCATCTACTTGGAATTCCAATTCCCTTCGACGAATGTCCGCATAGGATTTTTGACGGCTCTAAGCGGTTTTCATCCTCTCTTGAATGACTCTGACTTTTTCCAACACCTGGTGCACAAGATCTGCCCCTAACAATTCTGCTTCACCAACCTCGAACCACCCAATCGAAGACCTACACCTTCTTCCGTACAATGCCTCAAATGAGGCCATCTGAATACTAGCGTGAAAGCTGTTATTGTAAGCCAATTCGATAAGCGGTAAATGATCATCCCAACTACCCTCGAAGTCCAACACACAAGACCGTAACATATCTTAAAGCATCTGAATAGTCTGCTCTACCTGACCATCAGTCTGCGGATGGAAAGTCGTGCTGAGATTTACGTGAGTACCCAAACCTTGCTGAAATTTCCTCCAAAAATTAGCCGTGAACTGGGCTCCTCGATCTGAGATAATAGAAACTGGAGTACCATGAAGCCTGACTATTTCCTTGATATACATTTCTGAAGTATCGGTGGACTTGACTGGCAAGAAATGAGATGATTTCGTGAGTCGATCCACTATCACCCAAATCGAGTCGAACTTGTGCTGAGTGTGAGGTAACCCTACCACTAAATCCATGTTGATCATTTCCCATTTCCACATTGGAATTTCCATAAGCTGAGTTAACCCACCGGGCCTATGATGCTCGGCCTTCACCTGCTGACAAATCGGACATTTAGATACGAAGTCTGCCACACCTCTCTTCATACCGCTCCACCAATATACTTTCCGGAGATCTTGATACATTTTCGTAAAACCTGGGTGCAAGGAATACCTGGAATTGTGAGCTTCCGCCATCACCCTCTCCCGAAGATTATCCACATCAGGAACACATAGCCTTCCCTGGCACCGTAAAACACCACCATCGCTACCGAGTGAAAATGCCGAAATCTTGTTATTCAAAACTGCCTCCTTCAACTGCGCCAATGCTGGATCCATATACTACTCTTCCTTGACTTCCGCTACAAGTGATGATTCTGCCCCATTATGCACCATAATATTTCCTTCGTCTGAGGTCGAGGGAAAGACCCCCAGACTGGCCAATTGATAAATCTCCCGTGATATAGGCCTCTGATCCACTTTCAAATGAACTAAACTAACCATGGACTTCCGACTGAGAGCGTCGGCCACCACATTCGCCTTCCCTGGATGGTACAAAATGTTCATATCATAATCCTTAAGAAATTCTAACCATCATCGCTGCCTTAAATTCAACTCCTTCTGCTTGAACAAATATCGGAGACTCTTGTGGTCTGAGAACACGTCCATATAGACCCCATACAAATAATGCCGCCAGATTTTTAATGCAACCACCACTGCCGCAAGTTCTAAATCACGCGTCGGATAATTCTTCTCGTGATTCTTGAGTTTCATGGAAGCATAGGTTATAACCTTCCCGTGTTGCATCAACACACATCCCAAGCCAACCCTTGAAGCATCACAATAAACCACAAATCCCTCTGTGCCCTCTGGAAAGGTTAACACCAGTGTCGAAGTCAATCTTGATTTCAATTCCAGAAAGCTCCTCTCACAAGCATCGGACCATTGGAACTTAGTTGCTTTCTACGTCAATTTAGTCAATGGGGAGGTGAGGGTAAAGAATCCCTCCACAAACCTCCGATAATACCCAACTAGTCCTAAGAAACTGCGAATCTCTGTCGGGGTCGTTGGTCTAGGCCAATCCTTCACCGCTGCGATCTTCTGGGGATCAACCTTAATCCCTTCTCTGGAAACAACATGACCCAAAAACGCGACTGACTCCAGCCAAAATTCACATTTTGAAAACTTGGCATACAATTGGTGCTGATGAAGAGTCTGCAGAGCTGCCCTGAGGTGATTAGCATGATCCTCCTGACTCCGCGAGTAGACAAGGATGTCATCAACAAAAACAATCACGAAGGAGTCAAGAAACGGTTTGAAAACCCGATTCATAAGATAGCCGCTGGAGTATTGGTCAGTCCAAAGGACATTACCAAAAAAAATGGCTATAATGAGTTCTGAAGGCGGTCTTAGAAACATCCTGCTCTCTGATCTTCATCTGGTGATACCCCGACCGTAAATCAATTTTGGAGAAAAAATTCGCACCTTGAAATTAGTCAAACAAATAATCTATCTGAGGCAACAAATACTTGTTTTTGATAATGACTTTGTTGAGCTGCCAATAATCAATACATATCCAAAGCGACCATCCTTCTTCCTGACGAAAAGAATCGGAGCGCCCCACGGCGACACACTTGGCTAAATGAACCCCTTCTCTAATAAGTCTTTCAACTGCTCCTTTAACTCCCCAACTCTGATGGCGTCATTCTGTTGGTGGAATAGATATTGGCTGCGTATCTGGCAATACATCAATCCCGAAATCGATCTCGCTATCTGGTGGAATCCTTGGAAGCTCGTCCGAAAATACTTCAAGAAACTCATTCACGACTGGGACGGACTCGGGGGCAGACATTTCTGAAGTGGTGTCTGCAACTCAGACCAAATGATAAACACACCCCTTCTTAATAATATTCGAGGCCCTAAGGTTGGAAATAAACCTACCCTTTGGCACCACACCATTCCCTTTCCACTCAATAACTGGTTCATTAGGAAACTATAGTCTCATAATTATGGTTCGACAGTCGAGTTTAGAAAAGCACGAGTTAGACAAGAATATTCTCATTTTCCACCTCACCGCACGATATAGAATAACAATGAAAAGGGTGTTTCCTAAATGTCCATGTAGCCCCCTAATTATAGATGTGGTCGACATCACACCGATAAGAAGGACTCTACTAGACACGGCTCCGAGACATCCTAGGACACTATTAAAACCTTAGGCTCTGATACCAAGTTTGTCACGCCCCAAAATCGAGGGACACGACCGGCATTCAACCGGGTGACCCCAGTCAAGCGAACCTGATTTGCCTTTCCTACCCAATGCGCTTCCCCATGTTTATATCATCCATTATTTATGTGAAACAATGAGATAAGCTTAAAAGTGTGTGATTACCACAATAAATCCAATTTTTCCTCGTTTTACATTATTATACTAGATTTTTCCAAAACATACATAATAGATACAACACTTCCCAATACGGACCATGATTACGAGAAGATACAACCGCTACCCAATATATATATGCACCCACGTAGTGTCTACGGAGCCTCTAAGAGTACTAGGAGTTTGTACAATACTTGCCGGCAACAAGGCCTCGGCTATACCTTACAATACATAATATACTCAAAAGGAGATGGCATGAACTACACATGGCCCCGAGAGGAAGTGGGGCTCACCAGTACGGCTGAGAAAGGATGAGGAGAAAGCACCACTAACGGCGAGCTTAGCAACCTGCTATGGACCCACCTACATTCATATAAAAAGATGTAGCGCCCCCGGCAAAAGGGACGTTAGTACTGTGGAATAGTACTAGCATGTATGAACAAACATTATCCCAAGTACAATCAAACAATACACAATTAAGAGACAGTAATAGAACTAATCAATCAATGCACGTGGAAAGAAACAACCAAAATCAACAAGTTTCACAATCTCTCCTTTTTCCCTTTCAACATCACCATATTCAAGAGTTTCCCGGATTTTTCATTTCGATAGTGATAATGATCACATTCCATCCTTATTACCTCGGCCTCCCTTATTACCTCGGCCACCCTTATTACCTCGGCCACCCTTATTACCTCACATCTCATTATCCTTATTAGTTCGTGTTGCGGCGCGCAACCCGATCCCACCTGACAATCATATTTCGTAACAGCAACCACAAACAATCAAATCACAAGAATTCTTCCTTTCAAGGAACACAAGTTCATATCAACAATTCGCTATTTGAGCTCAAGGCACAATGACTCTCACCAAGAAGTAATTCATGTACACGGTGTTACCATAATCGTTCAACCCACTAAAATAATTTCACAATACCCTTTTTCATTACTTACCACGCACGGTTTTTAGCCATCATATACATTCCCACACTTGGGCACATTAACATTCTTTCATATCGATACCCTCGAGCTTTTATGAGCTTTGCACATAATAGGATAGGCACATCAAAACACCTTTCACAATCTCATATAGCACGGAAGTATAGTAATCAACTAGGACGATCAGAGAATAGAATCTTACGTCTCAACACATTTGAACAATCAATTCACATATTTTCAAACAACGTACTCATACCGTATACTCGGACCCAACAAGAGGATTCTACAAAGGTTAAAGTTAGCCATACATACCTGGGGTCGAAATCCCTTTTTAACTTTTACTCACAAATCACCGAACCGACTAGTACCGTCAATATAGTTCACAATTAAACATATTCAACTCAAAATTTTAAATCATGCATCAATTTGAACTCTTTTAAGCATTTTATCGAATGCTATGTGACCCCATTAGATCACCACCCCTTCTTTGTGAACTTTACCCCAACCCTCTCCCCTTATTAGATTATGGACATAAATGAGCATGCATGCAAGGTATCAACTTATATTTTCAAGAATAAATTCATGAGAGTACCCTTTTTGTTTAAAACCTGAAAACCAATGGAAAAGTGTTGGGGATTCTTACCTGTTAGAATGAAGAAGAAGATGATTACTCGAAATTTCCAGGCCTGAGTGACTTTGAAAATCCAATTGATAAAGATGAAGCTTTCTCTCTCAAGAACCCTCTCTCCCCTCTCCCTAATTTTGTTCAGAAAATGGTTTAAATGAAGGGGAGGGGTGTTTTAATGAACTGGGGTCGGGTTTTAAAAATTAGAAAAATAGGGCCTGACATGTGGTCCGCAGAATCGACCGCATAATGGCCCTCGAGATGGGCCAAAATTCAAAACACACTGCCCAGGTATGCGACCATTGTGCGGTCCGCATACACATTATGCAATCGCACAATGCGTCGCATAATTTCCCTCCCAAAATCAAAGGCAACAATGCGACCGATATGCAGTCCGCAGAATGCGATTGCACATTGGACCGCATAGTTGACCTCAAATGGGGTAGTGATCTGCCCGTGTATGTGACCATTATGCGGTCTGCATATACGTTATGTGATCGCATAGTGCGTCGCATAACACCTACTTTCTGGAAAATTTTATTCTTTAAGTCTCATGGTACTTTTTACTCAATTTAGGTCCGTTTTAAAAATTTTCACAACAAAAACAACTCGGGACTCATTCGGACATTAATTTAAACAAGAAAATTTTACGGGTCCTTACACATTGTTTGATCAAATTTGGCATGCCATTGTTTGGGTACTTGTTTAAGTCCATAAAGCGACTTAACAAGTTTGCACGCTTTCTTTTCTTTACCTGGAACCACAAAACCCTCAGTTGTTCCATGTAAATCTCTTCCTCCAATTCTCCATTTAAGAATGTTGTTTTAACATCCATTTGATGGATTTCAAGACGCCGAATCAGAAGACGGCATAGCTGCTTTAAAAGTTTGAGGTTCATTTTCAAGCAAGAATGTCACAAAATCTGGTCCAAAGGAAGTAGATGTTCTTTGACGTTTGCTACGCCTTGGATCTTCTACACTTGGAGTATTTTCCTTTGGTTCTTCTCGAGGTCATTTAGGACTTTCACTTAACGACTCGCATTCAGTTTTATACGGATAAATGTTTTCAAAAAATTCAGCATTATCTGATTCCATTACAGTATTAACATGAATCTCGAGATTATCGGATTTATGGACCAAAAACCGACATGCTTTAGTGTTTGTAGCATATCCAATGAAAATGCAATCTACTATTTTTGGTCCGATTTTAACCCTTTTAGGTAGAGGAACTTGTACCTTTGCAAGACACCCCCACACTTTGAAATATTTCAAGTTAGGTTTTCTTCCTTTCCATTTTTCATATGGAATAGATTGCGTTTTGTTGTGGGGTACTCTATTGAGTATTCGGTTAGCTGTAAGGATCGCTTCGCCCCACAAACTCTGTGGTAATCCGGAACTTATTAGTAAAGAATTTATCATTTCCTTTAATGTCCGATTTTTTCTTTCCGCAATTCCGTTGGATTGAGGTGTGTAAGGTGCAGTAGTTTGATGGATAATTCCATATTCCGAACATATTTCTGCAAACGGAGATTCATATTCTCCACCTCTATCACTTCTAATCATTTTGATCTTTTTATTCAATTGATTCTCTACTTCATTCTTGTATTGCTTAAATGCTTCAATTGCTTCATCCTTACTATTAAGCAAATAAACATAACAATATCGAGTGCAATCGTCAATAAAAGTAATAAAATACTTTTTCCCACCTCGAGATGGTGTCGACTTCATATCGCAAATGTCAGTATGAATTAAGTCTAAAGGATTCGAATTCCTTTCAACAGACTTATAAGGATGTTTTACAAACTTAGATTCAACATATTTGACATTTCGATTTATTACATTCGAATTTAGGAAATACTTATAAATTAATTAAATTCCGCAAAGTTTTATAATTGACATGTCCTAAACGAATATGCCATAAATCATTTGACTCCAACAAATAAGAAGAAGCTGAAATTTTATTCATACTATTAACAACCATTACATTGATTTTGAAAAGGCCCTCCGTGAGGTAGCCTTTTCTAACATACATTTCATTCTTGCTCACAACAACTTTATCAGAGACAAATACACATTTGAATCCATTCTTCACAAGTAAAGAAGTAGAAACTAAATTCTTCCTAATAGTAGGAACATGAAGAATGTTGTTGAGCGTTAACAACTTGCCAGAAGTCATCTTTAAGAATATCTTCCCATAACCTTCAATCTTGGTTGTTGAATTATTTTCCATGGAAATCTCTTCTTCGGGACCAGCAGTAGAGTAAGTCGCAAATGCTTCTTTGATAGCACAAACATGTCTAGTGGCTCCGGAGTCAATCCACCACTCCTTCGGATTTTCAACTAAGTTGCATTCCGAAAGCATTGCACAAAGATCATCAATGTCATTATTCTTCTCTACTATGTTGGCTTGTCCCTTCTTCTTATCCTTTTTCGGGAGACGACAATCAAGGGCTTTGTGACCAACCCTTCCACAGTTGTGGCAGTTGCCCTTGAATTTCTTTTTGTTCTGGTCCTTCGTTTGTCCAGAAGATCTCTTTCTCTTCTTACTTTTTGGAGCAGTCTCCTCAATGATATTAGCTCCCATGATCGTTGAATTTCCACGAGACTTCTTCTCGGCTGTTTTGTTGTCTTCCTCAATCTTGAGACGAATCACAAGATCTTCCAACTTCATTTCTTTGCGCTTGTGCTTAAGATAGTTCTTGAAATCTCTCCATGAAGGAGGCAACTTTTCAAATATTGCAGCCACTTGAAATGCTTCATTCACGACCGTACCTTCAGCAATAAGGTCGTGAAAAATAAGTTGAAGCTCCTGAACTTGGGTTCCCACAGTTTTGTTGTCTATCATTTTATAGTCTAGAAACGTGGCAACCACAAATCTTTTCAAACATGCATCTTCCGTCTTGTACTTCTTCTCAAGTGCATCCCATAATACTTTCGAATTATGCATCGCATTGTACACATTGCACAAGTCATCCTCTAAAGCGCTTAGGATATAGCCTTTGCAAAGAAAATCTGCTTGCTTCCATGCTTCAACAATCATGAACTTCTTGTTGTTCAGCATGTCCGCAGCAGGCACTGGAGGTTCTTCACTAGTGAATTTCTGCATACCAAGTATGGTAAGTAAGAAGACACCCTTTGCTGCCATCCTTTGAAGTTGGCTCCAGAAAATTTTCCTGGTTTTTCTGCCGGTGGAACAACAATTCGGCTTGACGAGGCTATCGTCGTTGCTGCAACAGTCGCAGAAGAATTTCCATTATCAATTGCCATTTCTCACAGTCAACAACAGAAGAGTTCAATCAATGGCAAAATCATAACAGTAAACAATACTGTAATCAACAATAAACAGTATGTATAATAAATAAAAAATCGAAGTTTTTATATACTGTTTCACAGAAAACGATGAAATTTTTATGTTCTTCAAATCATTTTCTGAATTTCAAAACTCTGATGAAGTTTTTATATCTTTAAATCAGAATAATAAAATTCAGAAGGAGTAGAAAACACACAGGTTTTAATCTCCACAAACAGAATACAGAAAAAAAGTAATTTTCTTAAGATTGTTAGTTATCTGTACTGCTGTAAAATAAAATAATAAATTTTCTAAAAATACAGAAATAGTGAGAAACCTCACTAGCGTGGGCTCTAGCGCGGTTGCGCTAGTGGGATTTACCTGGGACAGTAAGAAACCTGACTAGTGCGACCACTAGCGTGTTTGAGCGCGGGCGCGCTAGTCCAGGCGTCCTCACTCTTCTGAAAAAAATAAAATAATACAAGAATAAACCGAGCCCACTGAATACACAGTGTGTCCTTAAGAAAATTATTCCCCTCAAGTACCCCCGGTTTTGGAATATATCCTCCCAGGATAGAACGATTTAACTCACCAGCGTATCGGTACCAAAAACTCCGGTGATAGGCGAACCACTTGATGGTCGTAAAACACACTAGAATATTTTTTGTGCAGAATAAGAAGAAGAAGATCACAAAATTTAGTAAGTAAAGATTCTGGGATTCAAGGCATATTTATAGCCAATTTCGTACTGTTTCTGAAAAGTTGCAACCTTTCAGAACAACCATAGTTGTTGGAACAGGTGTGAAGATTGGGGGAAAATTAAAAACGAATTTAAAATAATCTGGGAAAGAAAACAGACCGGACCTTTGTCTAAAAGGATTAATCAATCAATCTTTGACCGAAACTGAAGCCGAAGCAAAGCGAGCGAGCGGCGACGGGGACGACGACGGCGCGAGGCTTGCCTTCTTCTCAACTCTTTAAGAGCTAGAAGAAGAGCTTCTCTATATATACACATAGATTTTCTTCCCTTCTTCCAATGAGGGACAAGGTGTACTAATTCAAAATTTCACTTCCCTTCATTTCTTTTCCTACCATTTTTCATTCACTCTATTTATGCTATACTAAACATAAAATTAAGCTACACTAAGCTTAGACTCCTTTTTCACCAATTTCTTTTAGAAACATAAGTGCTCAAGTTCGATACAACTTGTGACTGAATCAAGTGAATTAAATTTTTTATAACATAACATGAAATGACACCTATCTCTTTTGGCCTACTGTCTGGTGTTCTTTCATTTTACTACCGAATTTTTTTGAGAAAATTGAAAAAATAAAATTACTACTACATCTATTAGTCAGACTTCCATTTCTATGCTTTCAAGCTTTCAGTTCGTATTTAAATGGATTAATACGATATATTTATAGCTCGAAACATAAAAACTAAGTTGGTTCAATTGCAAAAGATTAACTTATATGTTAAATGTCAATATCAGAAAAAGGAAGAGAGGTGAGTTTGATTGCTTAAAAGCAGTGATTCTACAAGTGTGATTAAAATAATTTATTCTTACAGCTATGGCTGAGATTTGGAAGGAAATTACCCTACACACTTTCGGTTATGGTATCCTACTCTTATCTGATTTAATTTACTAAGAAAAACTTTTGAAAGCTCAACATTTCTCTTAATGAATCTTTCTTTTAAATCATAATCGCATTGTTAGCAAAACTTGCTATATAATGCTAAAAGACTACACACATACTTGATTTGCTAAAACAAATAAACAGTATTAGTGTTACTGAACAATGTGATTGTTTATCCGAAAAACGGTACAGTTGAATTTACACGTAGTTTCTAAACAATTGAATTAATTCGACCTTGAAAGGCTTCCGGACACAACAACGATGAAATCAAGTAATGATAAGATAAAAATATATAGAGCTTTGGATTGATTATAGCATAAGTTTTCCAGAAAATTCGTGTCCTTACTATGATAACAACGCTCCTTATTATAGATGCACCTAGGGAACAAGTTCCTAGGATCATTCCCTTATTTAATGTCAATTATGAGGGCCATATAAGAAGGTGTAACGGTGAGTATAAATGAAATTCTCTGTAACAGGCAGTGCACTAAATATTGTGGAATACTCTCAATTGAATGCTGCCACGCGGAGGGTGCTTATTACATCTTCACGAGCGTCATTCTTTTCGATGGCAAGTGGAACTGTTGCCTTCGGTGCTACCTATCCTCTGCTCTTGGCTCCACGTGTCACCCTCTTATGCGACCATTTGGCATAGCATATTTTACCCTATACAGATAGTCCCTCTGCTTTTCAGTGACATAACTTTGTGTCACCCGAAAGTTGGTAGAAATATTCTTTTTGGCGGGAATTACTCTGATGCCCTATGAAAAGCTTCGGACTGTTGATTAGACGTACATCTATTCGTATTTAATGCCCCGAATACGCGTCATCCCACGATTCAGCATAAATTTTACTGGTTATCGAGGTAATCATGGCCACGAACTTAGCCGCCTAAACCTTTACTTCTACGTATCAACCTCCTTCAATCCTACTCCATAATTCTTAAAACTCTCTCAAACTCTCTTCATTCAAGTGGTATTCTATTGTTCAACTTTTATTTAACTCTTTTCAAACGAAAAAAAAAACATTTCGTTTTTCCATAACATATAATCGCTTCTTCTTCAACAAATACCAGTTATTCCAAGAACAAAAACAAAAACGTAGGACGCCGAACCTCCAACTGTGAGCACCATCATCCTTAGCAGCCTTGTCACGGCCAAAGGCTTCGAAGAGAAGTTTTCATCTGTTAGCCCTCGTACCTAGGCCGTTAGCAGATAACTTCTTCCATCCGTCCTTCCAGCATTCTTGTTGTGAAGGAAGATTGTCATTGCCAATTAAGACATTATCGCTCCCGATTTGACGGAGCGAGTAACCTTATTCAAGAAGGTTCTTACGCACTTCCATACGTATCCCTTCAATTTGGGGACTTTTTCTCTAAGTAGAAATCTTGACTCCATTATTGAGGACGGTCGCGTGACTTCGGCGATTTTTCCAAGAAATGGGGGGGGGAGAGTTAACTTTAGCTAATGTGATGAACCTTTACCCCCCCCCCCCCCCCCCCCCCCCCCCCCCCAAGATCTTCCGTGGGGGATGATCAATTTTAGAAAGCGGGGTCATCATGCATTTCTATCTAGCATGGATGATGATAATGATCGTGGGTGGATGGAATGGTTTATTTCAACTGCCACCCATGATAACATCCCGGCCTCAGCTCCTTTTTCCCCGAACTACGGAAGCGTAAAATCTATTTCTTTCCTTGTCAATGATTCTTCCCTCGAAATTATTTAATTTTCTTTCTTTTCCCGCCTCAGCTACTCGGTAGGTTGCCCTAGGGTTGAGGGCTTGGACCGATGGGTTCAAAAAATTCTGAAAGTTACTACGCCCGTAACCTCTCATGGAAAGAGTTGTCCCTGTAGTATGGGTGGAAGGACAAAAACCGTGGTAAGTTTAACTCATCAAGTCCTTACCTATTCTTATGAGAAAATTATCTAATTCTTCTTTCCCGTTGAATATAGGTATAACCCAGGGCTCGATTGTCGTCCTTGAGGAGTACATTTTGGCTGATCCTACAGATGCGATGAGGTTGCTGCAGAAAGCTTTTTCACAGGCAGGCGTCCCTGGGCCTTCTTCTGGTGCAAGTGCTTCTTCTTCTCGGAGTCCCCGATTAGAGAACAAGCAACCAAAAAGAAGGCGTTCCTCCACGGCGGGGGGAAAGAATAAGAGGGAGAAGAACACTAACCTTAGTCATCTCCGGAAGTCATGGTGACGAGCCCTCCTCCCGGGCCGACTATTGATACCATGATGATTGACGATGATGAAGAAGCTATCGATGATGGAGCTTCTTTTCATAGAAGATGATCCTTAACTCAACAAACCACCCAACCTGTTGAGTTAGTTACACCAACCGAGGATGATATCTGAGAGCTTTGGAGGGACTATGAAATGGTGAAAAATGCTGACTCACGCTTTTGGATCCCAGTCGCTACTCCCAGTACTTTGGGGTTGAGTACCGAGTCCTTTCTGTTTTCGGTTGACGAGCAACCAACATCCAGCACTGCGTTTATCGCAACTGCTCCTCACCCTTCATCACTATCAGCTTCATCTCTATCTTCCCCAGCACCAACAATTGCTACATCATCTCCACCTTCATCAACTCTTCCACAAGAAACTGCTACAGCATCTCCATCGGCCGCATCTGCCGGAGAAGAGGGTGTTCCTCTCTCCCAGTCCCCAGTTCATGGGAATTTGGGGCAAAACTATGCTCCCCCATCAGAAGATCCGCAAATAAGGAGGAACGTTACTCTCTCTATCTCCACTATATGTAATCTGCAATCCTAGCCAGTGAACTGGCCAACTATCTGAAGCCTTTTTCTTCGGAAAAAACACTGGGAAAAAATACAGGCTCTCTCGGGACAATGCTTGTCGAATAATGCTATGCATAACGCTGCAGCGGTACATTCTTCAATACTTTTTTAATTTTTTCTATTTTTGACAGAAAATATCCTGAGTTTTTCCTTCTTGTTTTATAGGCCAACTTCCTTGCTTCCGAGGGTCTCTAGAGGTTGATTCAGGAAAAAGAAGAACTTAACTCTGGACGGGATAAACTTTTGGTCGAGCGGGAGAAAACTGCTGCTTGCCTATGGGAATTGTAAGCCAAATTTGTTGAGGACGTTGTGTTGGAGAATCTTTTACAGCAAAACGAGAAAGAAGTGTCCCTTCGCCAGGAGATTCCCCCGCTGAGGGTTCCATTTTAAGAGGTCAGGTCCAAACGGGCTTAAGTCCATAGTGTCGTTCTTGCTGCAACCGATCGCGAGGCTGCCTCCGCTGAAAGATTGACTGAATTAGAGGCGGCCTTGAACTCCAAAACTGAAGAGCTTGTTGCTGCGGGGGTGAAACATTCCCAATTGGAGGAGAAATATAGGAAACCTATCGAGCATAATAGGCTCTTTAGCTCACTTGTCCGTGACCTTGATGTTAACCTCAGATTCGTTAGATCCGCTCGAGAAAACCTTTCTGCCGAGGTAACCCAACTCAAAGAAGAACTTAAGTGTCGAGTGGCTTTCCTCACTGTTGAGAAAACTATGTTATGTACAACCTAAGGATAAAAACCTTGGAAGAGGCTAAAGCAAGTATCATTGGCTTTGATTCCGAAATCGCTAAGGCCCGTGAGCTTGGGTGAGCTGCTAAAAGTGGTCTCCTGGCAGAGCCTGATGCTTCCGGTTCTTCTAGTTCCGGTTCTGAAACTTCGGGAACTAAAATGGAAGGCGAAGATGTTAAAGGCCAAACTGATGAGAGCCAAAATGTTGAGTCATAGGAGGATTTACCCACTTCTCCTTGGGGCGCGGACACTTCTATTGTCCCGGGCACTGGAGATTCATCAGTTTAGCTTTTCTTTTCTTTTTCCAACTTTTGAATCTGTGCGGTTTCAGAATGTTATTGTAAATATAGACATCCTTTTGCTCAACTATTGTTTGAGTCCTTCTTTCGTTCGAACATTTACACAAGTTTTAATATTTGCATTCTCTTCTTCTTTTTGCTTAAAAGTTTTGCGCAAGTTTTACTGTTTGCGTCTTATTATCTAAAGCCTTGGGTGTGTTTTTCCCTGAAAGCACTTAGATTTCGGGCGCAAACCCTTCCGAAATCAACCCTTTATCGTGAGGGTTTTTATAAGAGAGGACCCTATTATATTTACGGTGCTCTTGAAGTGGACGTCTCCTGCTCATTACAACACTAACATTTGAAGTACTTGTTTAACTTTCATATGGTAAAATCAATTTATTGATCAGACAAGAAACAAGATGGAAAATAAAAGGACTTTATTTATTCCTGTCGCTTTCATAAAGTACATAAAGATTCGTTTTGCTAAAATGAACGTGTCATTTCTTGTGGCTAACTTGTAAAACTTGTTTCTACGGGGCTGGTCGTGCAATCCCCGGTCCCGATGATACGAATGTGTTCCTGATTTTCATTCTCCGGTTATCGTAGAAGTCATTGTTGTCGTATCCTCATTTTATTCCCCCCAGTGTTCAAATGCGGGGAATACGAATTGGAACACTGAAAGTTTTGCACCTTCAAGGATCCCACTAATGAATTGCTAGACAATCCTCAGCTTGGTAACCAACTTCGCTTCCACTTAGGAATTTATGCTATCGAGCAAAGGACTATCTAACAATCCTCTAGTGGTTTGCACTCGTGAACGGTCGGGTAACCTTTACTCGATAGCAAACTAACTTTCTCGGTAGGAATTTTACTATCCGGCCAAAGATTATCTAGCCGCTCTAGAGTGGTTCTTCGCTTGTGTGCCTTGCTATAAAAAGTCTATTGCTACTGTTGAAATTTTCTTCATAGTTTGCTTTATGTTGTTGCCTCGTTAAAAACCTTGTTAGAAAGATCTAATTGGGACAAAATTTGGACGAAGGGAAAAAGAGTGCAGCACATACTTTCAGCATGTGATGTTTGTCAGCATAATATCTCGTGAGGTATGCCGCATTCCAGTTTCTAAGGAACTTTTCTCCATCCTGATTCTGCAACTCGTATGAATCTTTCCCGGTGACAGCTGAAACTGGTAGGGGCTGTCCCAGGTTGGACCTAACTTCCCTGCATTGTGTTCCCAAGTGTTTTGAGTTACTTTCCTTAAAACCAAGTCTCCAACTTTAAAATAACGGAGGTTGGATCTTCGATTATAATTTCTTTTATTTCTCTTCTTCTGGAATGCCATTCTTATATGTTCTAAGTCCCTGCGCTCATCGAGTAGCTCCAAGCTGACTAACATTTCTTCTTTGCTCATATCTTCACTCGTCTGAATATATCTCAAGGTCGGTTCTCCTACTTCCACCGGAATTAAGGCTTACGCTCTGTACATGAGGGAAAAACGAGTTTCTCCTGTGCTCGATTTGGCTATTGTGCTACACCCTATGTTTTCGTACGTGGAAGCACGCCATAAGTAAATTGATATAAGCTCGGAAATGAGATGTTATATTCCGCTTTTTCGTAAGTTAATCGACATAAGCTCGGGAATGAGATTATTTGGAGGTTATAAGTATTATGCTATTTCAAACAAGTGATAAGTAAATTCATGAAGGTGAGGGAGTAAGCAAATAGAAGAAAATGAGTTTCGTCAAAGTTTGATATTTTGAGGTAAAATACAATCCAAGCTATAATACTCCCTATTTATGGACTAGTGTCATACAAGGTATCGCATGACCATGATGGTAAGATATATATAGTATGTTAAAAGTGAGTAGTATTTTAAATAATTTGAGATAATTATTAATTATGTGGGTAATTGGTTAATTATTAAATTAGTGGGAGATTAACAAGTTAATTAAGGAAATAAGTGGTTAATTTTGGATAAGACTAACCCCCTTCCCAAACGTAGCAGCAAACCACCCCAAGATGCATTACGATAAGGTGGCAAGTTAAGGGATTATGTGGGTAAACCACCACATGAAGTACAATCATTCATTAGAATAAGGTGGCAAGTTAAGGGATTATGTGGTTAAGGGATTATGGTGGTCCATCATTCAACAATTCAAAATGTGAGATTTCATAGCATCTTCAACAATTCAAACAATATTTCCTGCATCTTAAGCAACGTGAGATTTTGCGATTATAAGAGAGTACGGTACAATCTTTCTCAAGAATATCATACGGACTTTTCCCTACTCCGATCTTGCCGTTACGTATGTTTCACAAAAGACGTGTGCTAGAGGGATTGTGAAGATAATCGTCTCAGGTATATTAACGCTATCCCTTCTTTCATTTTGGCATGATCCATACGATACAAACGAAACGAGCAAATGCACAACTTTCATAAATGACTATATTCATAGAAATACTAGAGATACTTATGTTCTTGATTCTTCATGTGTCATATTGTTATATCATCTGTTCATGGGTCTAAGAAAATAAGTAAGTTGATAAAGTTTATTTCATGACATCGATCAAAGGCATAATGGTCTTATGACGTTTCGAGAGATTTTAATGACGTAACTTCTTATGCATTGCATTCATTTATACATGTACGTTGACCCAGGACCAGATGGCATTATATACGTGTATATATATGTATGTATGTATGTATGTATGTATATATGTATATGTATATGTATATGGGATATGGAAAAAGATTACGTCGTTATATATACACTACCACGTGATCAACTGGTATACGTTGATGATTTTGCCCACAGTGGCTGAGATGATATGATGGGATGCCCTCAGAAGCTTGATGATGATATGTACACATATACCTATGCATATCATGGCATTTATACACATTTGCATGACATTTTAAATATTAAATGATTCACAGAGCTATTCAGACTTACATGTCGAGTCTTTTACTCCATGTTTCTCTTTTATCTATTATTTACTGATTTTTATTCTTTACATACTCGGTATATTGTTTGTACTGATGTCCCTGTGTCTGGAGAGGTTGTGTTTCATGCCCGCAGACCCCAATAGACAGGTTCAGAGTCCTCCAAGTAGGCTATAAGCTCAGCGGAAGGTTTTGGTGCGCTCCATTTGCTCCGGAGTTGCTTATTTGGTCAGTATAATTAGGACATGTATTGATTGGTATGGCGGGGCCCAGTCCCGACCTTTGTGATACTTATATACTTTTAGAGGCTTGTAGAATGATGACATGTTGTAAACAGACACTTGTATGTCTTTGTCGGCCTATGTTTTGAGTTTACAAATGATCATGTTGGCCTTATAGGCATGTATGTCACGTGTATAAGTTTCTACATCAGGTTGGGTTGTTTATATCGAGTATTCTCTCATGTTTATTCTAGTTATCTCATGACAACCTTTCCGGCTCATTTACCTATGATAGTATGACACAAAAGATACGTTATGTTAGTATTCGGCTGAGTAAGGTACTGGGTGTCCATTGCAGCCCATAGGTTTGGGTCGTGACAAAAGTGGTATCAGAGCAGTTTTGTCCTAGGGAGTCTACAAGCCGTGTCCAGTAGAGTCTTGTTTATGGGTGTGTTGTGCACCACACTTATAAGCAGGAGGCTACAGGGCCTTTAGAATTGTCACTCTTTCTTCTTATTCTAGATCGTGTGGTAGAGCTCAATTGTAAGAACTCAATTTCCTAAACTCTATCTTATTCGTAATATAACGATACCTACATCCAGAAAGATGGTTGGTAAGAGATATAGCTATGGAAAAGTTGAGTCAGAGGAACTTGATTTTGCATCATGCTTATGATGAGTAAATGTGAGGTCTTCAGCAGATCATGTGTAAACTAAAATGTGTAAGCATCTTGATAAGGAGCCTTAAGACAAGAATATCTACCCATATGGTGAAAAGCAATGAGAGATTCAGGAGGTATACAAGTTTCAACGAGTAAAAGAAGTAAGGTGAAAGAGAGTACAAGGTACCCAGCTAGTGAAGATTATCATTATTTACCATTCAGGAGGAGATATATAAGTATTATGAGTTACCTTCAACATTTACAGAGGTATACACAATTGGCCACACTAATCTAAGTTATGCCCTATGGGAGCTAACAATTGGTTCAAGAGAAGGATGGAATATCAGGATCCGGCTGAGGTTGAAGTAACCCAAAATGTTGGATGGATTGTTTGCGTTAGTTGTCATTTTCGAAGGATATTGAAAATGTGCTAAAAGATCTCCTTGTGGGACACCCAGATGGTGCACTATAAAATAGTACTGCTAGATATGAATACTAGAAGGTTCAAAGATAGGCACTGGAATCCTGAAGGGAAAACTATTACCTTCGTATGGATCTCGTCCCTAGTAGAGAGAAAATGTTAGGCAACCCGAAGACCCAGTGGATGGAGCAAGGGGAGCTAAAAGCAAAAGAATGTCTTGTTGAAGTTTTCAGAATAATTGTGATAGATAGAAATATTAGCAGGGAAATAAGCAGAGAGTTAATGAACCATTATGAGTAAGATGTGATACATGGATGACAATTGTAGATTAAAAAATGACAGTATTACAAAGTCTATTGTCAAGTGAGGGAAAAGACATGAGGTGACAGGCCTTGGGACAACAAAAGAGTATAGGCCATAAAGTCATATCCTCATTTCGAGAAATACGTTCGTGACTCCAACGCGACTATCATATGGAAAAGTTAGACCCCAGAGTAATAGAAATCAGTATGGATTGGTGAACAAGATAAACTAAACATGAAATAGGGACTGGGTGATTTGATAATGTTAGGCATCATGAGAATTTGAAATTGCGTTTCGGCAATAATAAAATGGACAACAGAAGAAGATTCATGAGAAATTCTGAGAATGGTTATTCAAGAAGACTCTTCACTAAAGCAAGCAATGTGAGCAGTGTTAAGCTTAAAGGATGGTATGTGCCAACTACACTAAGTGTCACCCTCACGAGTAAGAAATTTTTTTATCCTTGATCCAGAAGGATTACCGCAAGGCGAGTAAGGGTCATCTATGATATGAAAAGACACCAAAGATGAAGAGTTAAAACATCTATAGCTAGCTCGTCATAACAGTACATCTTAACACTCCCCTAAAGGGGGAATATAGAGTGATGTGGCATTAAGTTAGAATTAAGTGGTTCTAGTAACGATGGAATGGTAAAGGACGGATGCGATAAAAATGAGAAAGGGATAAAAATTCACTTATTCAAATCCTACAGATATGCTATGATTCCAGAACATTATGCAAACACGACGTCAATGACATGAAATAAAGGCTCCTGCCCGAGATATTATTGATAGATGAGGAGCCAATGCGAGACGTAACTTAAGACAAAAGAAATAACTCAAGAAAAATTACGTGGAATATTGATATGAGAATGGGCCAACATGTAGTTAGTAGTTGATTCCGGAAGAGCCTAGTTATGGCTAGACAAGAGTTTACAGACAGATCAGCAGATCATGCAAGATGAACATAGTAAAACCCAATATAGTAAATTCAGCCTCGCAGTTATGACATTGTAGTACTTGAGAAATATTCAGATAGGAGTTGGGGTAGTTAAAGGTACCATATGAGTGTTACATAAATAAAGGAGAGTGCCACTAGGAAGACAGCCAAATATCAGTTAAGAAGCAAACCTACAAGCATAAGGGCGAGGAGGTAAGTAACTACGGATAATTAGAGGCGAGAAAGAACATCAAAAATTCCATCGAGTATTTGATGTAATAAGCTTGTAGCTTTACAAGAGTCAGAGGGTCCTCCCTAAGTACTACAATGAAAGACTAGCTGAGGAAATAAGGAATAAGGCTTCAACCTAAACACGGTTACTAAAAGAGGAAATGGTATTATAACAACAGTCTCACAACATCACCGTATGCACTACATAAGAAAGTGGCACCTATCGTGGCTAATGAACGAGAAGTAAAATCAAAAGTAATATTCGAGATCATATAAGTTTCACAAAACTTCCGGCATGTGTGGGAACTAAGATAAGCTAAGTATGCAAGCAACAAGGGGCAGAAAGACCAGGAAAGGTAATAGCTTACATTTAACGAAAGCTGAGAAGGAACAAAAGTAATTATTCGATCAATGATTCAGAGTTAGTTACATTATGAATGCACTTAAAATTTCGTAATATTATCCATGCATCATATATGTTGAAAGAAAGAATTGAGTGCAGGTCATAGATAAATGATTGAATTGTTAAAATATTGTATCATGGATATTCCATACCGTCCATGAAAGGCTAAAAATAACTAATACGAGGAGCCACAGATCGAAAGATAGCTTAAGCCTGCATAAAGACTGATTAGAAGGAAGAGGAAACTAAAGAGTTACATCAACCAAGGAAATCAAGAGTCTGATTATTGGACCTAGAAAATTATAAACATCATGATTGAGAACATTGCAGAATCACTCTTAATATCAGAGGTACAAGAGAGATAGTACAATAGCCTTATTCTATAATGGCTCTACGATAAAGCCAGTTGGAAGAGTACCATCCTTATAAGAAGTCAGTATGAAGCTCCCACTGGATTGTATATGCACCAAAGGTGCAAGTGTTATAATTAGAGCTTCAAGTTGTGGATGTGAACTATACCTATGTGGTAGGGAGGTCATGAAAGAGATAGAACGAGATTTTAAAGTAAATAAGGTAAAGGTGAAAAACGTACGAGATACTCAGGTGCAGAAGGTTATGAATAATCCATACTTCAGATAGAGGGCTAGAAGCGGTGGGATTTAGTATCCAGGAATGATAGCGGTGTCATTAGTGACATACCTCCTAGACTATGGTTTCTAGGTATTGAGAGGTCTAATTAAAAGAGTAAAGAAGAGTTTGAGATGATGTGATGTCTCGCTTGATATTCAAGAATAACATAAGGAAATCTCTGATGCAAGCAAGTTGAAAGAAGTTTGCGAGTAATATAAATAGATATGTGTGGATCGCAAGCTAAAGTATGGTAGAGAGACAAGGTTTTAGGAAAACATGAGTGAGGATAAGAAAGGGCAAGTGAGAAAGTGACGAGAATGGATAAGTCCTTGGGATTAAGCCCATGAATACAAGAGAGCTAATGGTTTCTTTAAGTTATAGAAAGCTCAGTATAGCCTAAATGAACTCAAATGGGTCTAACACTAATAACATTTAGAAAAGATGGAATGTTGCCCTGATATAGAATAAGGGTGTAATTGTGTATATAAAGGATCACGTTTAAGCCTTCGATTGAGTAATGATTTGAAGAAAACAAAAGGGATTTCACGGAAGACATGGGATTAAAATTCCCACGTGAATCACATTGGGATGATATGAAATACGGTTAAAGAAGTATGGTATCACCCCTTGGTGGATCAGGAAAATTACTTCAAATGTTCCATGATGCAATGTGAGCCTAGTGATTACATAAAAGGTCAAATCGTCAATGGTAGATTATAGATCAATATTGAGGTGAATCAACATGGATGGATAAAAGTTACAAAGTACGAGATGAGATTAGGCCGTCATGAACACTAATGAGGAAGCATTAAAAGACTTAGACTTATACATATAGGATAAACAACGAGAGTAAGCTAGAGTTTGGTAACCGATATCAGTAATGATATAGCGAAGTAAAAGTTACGGTATGGTATGACATACCTAGATGCAGTAAACTCCTACGGATGGATAAACGGATCTATGAAATAAAGTATAGCAATATTCGTAAGTTCAACAAAGTATCGAGCGAAGAACTTCAGTATACCCATAGATGCCCAGAGGGATCATCTCAAGCTCTGTATATGTTCATAAAGTGTGGCCTAGAGATTAGCTAAAAGTTGGAGGAAAGAGGAGAGAAGAATCGCTTAGGCGCACCTACAAGGATATATTCGTATAAGATGCATAATAGAAAGTGCAACAGTTACGAGATTGGAAGGATTCCGACCACAAGTCGTTGTGTGAGAATGAGTCCTAAAGGGGGCAATTCCTTGGCCTTTGGATTTATTCATAGAAAGTCTCCTAGATGGCATGAGAGTACTAAAGTATCCGGAAGACATAAGTTATGAAAATGATAATTGCATCAGTCAACATTTGAGGATGAATGTTCCAAAGGGGTGAATGATGTTACACCCCATGTTTTCATACGTGTAAGTACGCCATAAGTAAATTGATATACACTCGGAAATGAGATGTTACATTCCGCATTTTTGTACGTTAACGTTTCGTCGTAAGTTAATCGACGTAAGCTCGGGAATGAGATTATTTGGAGGTTATAAGTATTATGCTATTTCAAATAAGTGATAAGTAAATTCATGAAGGTGAGAGAGTATCAAATCGAAGAAAATGAGTTTCATCGAAGTTTGATATTTTTAGGTAAAATACAGTTCAAGCTATAATACCCCGTATTTATGGACTAGTGCCATACAAGGTACCACATGACCATGATGGTATGATGTATAAAGTGTACTAAAAGTGAGTAGCATTTTAAGTAATTCGAGATAATTCTTAATTATATGGGTAATTGGTTAATTATTGGATTAGTGGAGGATTAACAAGTTAGTTACCCCCGCCCCAACGTGGCAGCAAACCATCCCAAGATCTATGATTCTTAAGACATTAGGATAAGGTGGAAAGTTCAAGGATTATGTGGTTAATCAACCACATGAAGTGTCCCCCCACCCATTCTAATATAAGACTTCTCTTTGAAGCATATATAAAATATTAAGTAATGTGAGATTTCATAGCATCATTAAACAATTCAAAATGTGATATTTCATAGCATCTTAAACAATTCAAACAAGATGTCATAGCATCTTAAGCAACATGAGATTTTGCAATTATAAGGGAGTACAGTGAAATATTTCTCAAGAATATCATACAGATTTGTTCCTACTCTGATCTTGTCGTTATGTGTTTTATGCAAAAGACGTGTGTTAGAGGTATTGTCAAGAAAATGGCTCAGGTATATTAAGGCTATCCCTTCTTTCCTTTTGGCATGATCAATCGATACAAATGAAACGAGCAAATGCACAACTTTTATAAATGACTCTATTCATAGAAATACTAGAGATGCTTACGTTCTTGATTCCCCATGTGTCCTATTATTCTATTATATGTTCATGGGTCTCAGAAAATACATAAGTGGATAAAGTTTATTTCATGACATCAATCAAAGGCACAATGGTCTTATGACGTTCTGAGAGATTTTATTGACGTACTTCTCATGCATTCATTCGTTTATACATGTACATTGACCCATGACCAGATGGGCATTATACATATATATATATATATATATATATATATATATATATATATATATATATATATATATATATATATGTGTGTGTGTGTGTGTGTGTGTGTGTGTGTGTGTGTATATATGGGATATGAGAAAAAGGTTACGGTGTTATATATGCACCACAACCTGATCAGCTGGTACGTTTATATTTTGCGCACAATGGCTGAGATGATATGATGGGATGCTCTCAAAGTCTTGATGATGTTATGTACACATATACCTATGCATGGCATGGAATTTATATGCATTTTCATGACATTTTAAATATTACATGATTCACAGATCTATTCAGACTTACATATCGAGTCTTTTACTCCATGTTTCTCTCATGTCTAATTATTTACTGATTTTTATTCCTTACATGCTCGGTACATTATTTGTACTGACGTTCCTTTGCCTGGGGACGCTGTGTTTCATGCCTGCATGTCCCAATAAATAGGTTGAGAGTCCTCCAAGTAGGCTATCAGATCAGCGGAAGGTGTTGGTGGCGCTCCATTTTCTCCAGAGTTGCTTATTTGGCCAATATATATAGGAAATGTATTTATTGGTATGGCGGGGCCCAGTTCCCACCTTTATGATACTTATGTATTTTTAGAGGCTTGTAGGAAGATGTCATATATACGAATACTTTCATGGACTTGTCGGCCTATGTTTTGAGTTTACAAATGATCATGTTGGCCTTATAGGCCCATATGTCACGTGTTTATGTTTCTACATCATGTTGGGTCATTCTATGTGTAGTATTTTCTCATATTTATTCTAGTATCTCATGAAAGCCTTTCCGGCTCATTTACCTATGATAGTATGACACAAAAGATATGTTATGTTGGTACTCGATTAAGTAAGGTAGCAGGTGCTCGTTTCGGCCCATAGATTTGGGTCGTGACACGTTGTTCAGTATGCCCATAACACTCTAGGTAGCTCCTCAGGCCATTTACCTTTAGCCGCTTCCAACCGTTTCTTGAGATTCTACATAATCACTTTGTTTGTTGATTCCGTCTGGCCATTTTCTTCTGATGATAGATTGAATATGTAATTCTTTTGATTTTCAAATGTTCAAGGAACTTTGCCATTTTTTGTGCCTATAAATTGTGGTCCGTTATAGCATGTTATTTCTTTTAGTATTCCAAATCTGCAAATTATGTTTTCCCATAATAAATCTACCGCTAAGGACCTTCTTCAACCTGCTTAGAAAAATAGTCAGTGAAAATTAAAAGGAACCTGGCTATTTTCTGGATAAATTTGTTTAGATCTGAAACGATTTGGTGTTTGTTTTGGTATTTCCCCTTTAAAATATCGATATTTCTGTTTCTTATAGCTTTATTATTTTTGTAACCGATGTTTTACCCTAAAACTAGGGTTCCAACAGATTTTTTTAAATGTTTCATCCCTGGTTTGCTTATTTATTGTTTGACTTATTTTTACTTTATTTAATTAGTTCCATCTATATGTCTTTGTATTTCTTAGGGTTTCAATGATTTGAGTGTTTCTGCCCGTTTACCTTTAGCTCTTTCAATTAAGTGTTATTTGATTTTACTTACCTAAATTGGGGTCTGAAATCAGCTTTCCTTTAGTACCATTATTTCCTTATTAAGATTCTACATGTTCTTACCTTATTTATGTGATTAATTACTCGTACTACTTTCCTTAACTCCCTTACTAGCTTGATTTTGTGTCCTGATTAATAGAGTTGGCTCCTAATTGATTTCTGCACTGATCTCTTACCTTATTTAACCTAGTACTTAACTACTGATTGATTATATGTAAGGATTTCCTTAAATTAAGTGGCACTTTACTCGATTCTATCTTGTTAATTTATTCATGCTGAACTTAATTGATTGTTAATTGATTTTCATACCTTATTTGTGTATGAATGGTTCCTTACCTTATTAGTTTGCTTCATTTTGTGCTATTTAAACCCCTTCCTTTCTGATTTAACCATGTTTTACAACCCCTTGAGAAACAACTTTTCAACCGAACAAATTTACTATTCTCGAACTCTCTGTTCTCACAAAACTTAAGCTCTCTCTTTACTCTCTTGTTCTGATTTCTGCTTATTTGGCCGGCTGAAAGCCAAGGCCAAATTCTCTGGATTCTAACTAATGGTATGCCTTAACTCCTACAATTTTGTTCTCCATGCTTTATTTGATTAATCTGTTTCAATCTTCAGCATGATTATGTTTACTATGTGACCACCTGATCCCACTTAGTGATATTGTTAAACTAAGTTATTTCAATAATGTGAGGTCTTTCCTGAGTCAATTTTAGGTTTTTTGTTCTGAACTTTGTGAGATACTGCAACCATCGAACTAGATATACTTTATGGCTTAATTCATATATCTTGTCTGTTTAATTCAAGTGTTCTTACTTTTGTGATTGCTTCAAATACTAGTATGAATATCTAGTCTTAGCAAATGCCAATCTGCTTGAACTATGTGCTGAACATGGATTATGTTTGTTTCTTGGTGCAGTTTTGTTTGTAACCCTGTAATCTGAATCTGTTTGCTTCTGAAAATTAAGCTATTTTTAAAACCATCCCCACTCCCTTTACCCTTTATGTAAGGGTTTTCCAAACTCCTACTCTTAGTTATTTAGGTTCCTACAACCCCCAATGTGAGCACTGCCTAGGGTCCTTGAGACTCCTCCGAACTCTGACACATTGGGGCTGGTCTTCCAATCTTCTTATGAACTATTTTTCTTAGTGTGGTTCTGGTGTGAGCATTGCCCGCGGTCCCTGAGGCCCTTGGGAACTTTTACACACTAGAAACCTAATTTTATGTTCCATGGATGGACCACTATTATGCTCCAGAGTTTCTATGTTTGAAGGCCTCTTTCCCATGTTTATATGGGGCCTATGAAGGCTCCCTATAGTGTAATGGATATTGTTATGTAATTCATTAGATATTCTTGGTTGTAATAATTTCTGTAATAACAGATTTGGGGTTAATTAGTAAAAGTTGGGGTAGGGGGGGTTCCTTCTATCTTTGTTATACTTGGGTATAATTCCTGCCTATATCAAATCATGTGAGTGCTATTACTTGTCTAGAGATCCTGCCTATAGGATTTTCTGATTGTTTAATTTTGTATTTTTACGCTTGCGTATTAGAGATCTTGTTTATAGACTTCTTGCATTAGAAATCATGTTCATAGGATCCACACATATTTTTAACTCAACGTGCATTAGTGACCATGCCTATAGGATTCTGGTAGAAAATACTAACCTTTTCTTGGCAATCTGCGTAAAATTCTGCGCACATACAGTTGTAGATATCGTGCCTATAGGGTGAAAGCAATCTCAAACCTAGAAAAAATTCCTATAGGATTTAAAATTAACAGATATCATGTCTATAGGAGTTTAAATAAATTATGCAATTAGAAAGCATGCCTATAGGATCTAAAAGGGATAAAAACTTGTCTTTATGAGTTAAATCAGTATTTCACTTAGAAACCATGTTATAGGTCTATAATTAACAAATTCATAGAAACCATGCCTATAGGATTCTGTTAATCAGTTCTGAGTTCGACCAATTCTGATTATCACTTCGGCAAATCTGTAGGGGTTGTTAATGATTCTGGGCCTAAAATTGTGATATCTTGCTGCCTGGGAGTGCCCAGATTCATGCTTAATACAATCAGTAGGCAAACTAATAGGTCTCGATGCTCACCTTAATAAATTGCTTTTTATGTTCTGTTTCTGCTCATATAGATATCCTGCTTATAGGACTCTAAAATTAACAAAGTTTTACTGATTTAATTGCGTGCATTTGTTGTTTATGGTGTGAAGGTCAATCTGAGCCCTTATTTGTTTCCTTACATGAAAGTCCTACTTGTATTTTGTTTGTCGACTAGCTTTCTCATTTTTAAATAACATAGGCCATTCTAGAACTACCCTAAATAGAGGTCCTAATACCTCCAGGGCCATAGGTATGGGGAGGGTAGTGCACGCATAAGGAACGAGTTAGAAGCTATTATAATGCTTAGGTAACAACTGAAAGATAGTAATTGGGTAGTAAAGGAGATGATGACTCATGCGCTAATACTATGACTAACACCCCAACTTGGAGAAGTTACAAAGTATTGCATGGAACCTATAGGCTAAAAAACTTAGGACCCCTTTAATCCTGTTTAAAGTAATTTATATTTGTCTAAATTGTTTATTTTCCGTTTAGTCTAATTAGCATAATTAAGTTCGGCCGGGACCCACTGCTGTGGACCTCGAGGGGAGCCTAACACCTTCCCCTCGAGGTAATTTGAGTCCTTACCCGATCTCTGGTGATGCAAACTGGTAATATGAGTTATCTGCTCTAGGTTCCCTAACGCACCTTAATTCTTTAGGTGGCGACTCTTCCAATCCCTTGCTCAATCCCAAAAAGAAGGAGTTGTCCCAGAAATGTCGAAACTCGATTTCGCGAGAAAAAGGGGCACGACAGCATGGGGACCCTGCTGGGGATATTTCTAGGCTCTTACCATAACGAACCTGATTTTGTGAATTAGTCTTTAAACATGTATTTAATGATTGGCATATTGGCATGATCCGTAACATGCCACCATTAATCCTAGATTGGTAGGGAGACCTTCCGTCAAGTGATAAAAACCATGTGAAAAGAGTCCTTGGAAAACTACCTTCCTTACTAGATATCCAACCAAACAACATGTTGATCGAAGCTGCTACCATGTTATGGGACAGAGAAATGGCCGTGTTCCGTTTTGGAAACATATAATTGACCCATCTTTTGGAGGAAATAGGGGGATTCGCTGGACTACCTTGGGACAATCCCAGTTTATTAGTGCCCAAAAATCGCACTCCCAGGGGTTTTTTGAAAATGATGGGTTTGAAAAAGAATGACGACTTGGTGTGTCTAAAGAAGTCCTATGAACCATTTGACTTCCTTTATGAACGATACAGTCACAGCAAATCCTATCATATCTTACATGACGAGTTCTCCATTACTTCCTTAGATTGGATGCATCGCAGGGATTTCGTGTTTATCGTCTGCTTCTTGGGTATGATAGTGTTTCCAAGCAAAAAAGACAGAATTCACAGTAGACTGGCCATGGTAACCAAATCTTTAATAGGGTGAATCAAGGGATAAACATATACTATTGTCCCTATGATTATAGTAGACATATATTGGGCCTTGGATCGCTACCAGAAGGGGTTCAAACACTTCGAGAGTTGTAATTTGCTACTACAAATTTGGTTGCTAAAATATTTACAGAGAGGTCAATACTGCCAAGAGTTTCTGCGAAGGCCGTAGAATGATCACATAGATTTTCATCACCCCAAGAGAATGACCTTTATCCCTGACAGGTTTGCTCAACCGGAGAAAGCTACAGAATTGGTGCAATTTTTTGACAACTTGACTGAGGACCAGGTTCAATGGATGTTCGAATGGTTCCCCACTAGTGAGTTCATCAATAGATCTAGGGATGTTCCGCACTTGGCATTGATCGGGTTAAGGGGCATACACCCCTATGTTCCTATCAGGGTCATGAGATAAGCGGGTAGAAAACAGATTATACCGCGAGTCTCCAAAATGAGTCATTACAGGGTGGATTTTCAAGATGATGGCACTTGAAGATTATTGTAGAGAGGGACACCATCACGCCGGATCGATATCACGCAGGGCATGTGTACTTTTACCCATCATGGTTGGAGGACGGCATAGCAGGAATAGTCATGCCAGGGGTCGGTCGAGGGAACAGAGTTGTAGATGAGGCTGCCGAAGCATAGGTGAAGTATAACAGACTGCACAAAATGGTTCGCGAGTCCGAGGCTGAGCATCTGGAACAACACAAGACTGATGATATGGAATTAATCAATGAATTGAGAAAAATGGCTACCAGATCGAATGAAAGGCTAGAAAATCTAGAGTAGGGTCTGATAGAATTGGAAGGGAAGATAAGGAAAAGAGTCGTAGATTTCCAGAATGCTGAGGGTAGCGAAGGAGGACATCTCGCCAGGGCATACCTGCTGCTGGACATGCGCGACTTGGGGAACCTGATCGATGGAGCCAAGAGAACCAGGCCTGGAGAAGGTCCTTCTGGGAGCAAGTAGATTAGGATTATTTGTTTTGCTTTTCAAATGTAATAAGGCCAAATTCCATTAGTGACTCACCGTATAGTCGTTTTATATTTGTCTTATTTATTGCGTTAATGAAATGAGGCAATTATTGGCATTAAAATTCTCCAAATCTACTTGTCGCTAGGCCAACCCCGGGCACAACGAGGCTCCCAGATTAGGACGCGAATTACGTTCCCACAATATGTGTTTAAATACTGCAAACATTTTTCAGATCTCTCACTAACTTGGTTACCTTTTATTTTTGTTTCTTTTTTTTTTTCTTTTAATTATTCCCATCCCCTAATGTTGGTTCACGCATACTGACATCATCATATCACACTAGATCCATAGGCTCTCCACCTTCTACTCCTCCAAGTGCATCAAAAGGCAAAAGGAAAGCTAAGATGGATAATATGAGTGGAGACAACACCGCACATGCTGAGAATGCGGAAAGTTCTGATGGTCAGAGTACTCCGACACCAAATGACTTGGTTTTACGGCTTGAAAAGAAAATACTTGAACTACAAGGTGAGCTTGAGTAGGTCCGTAACTTGGCAAACCTCTCCCTCACACTAAACGTCCCAGATATCAACCATCCAAATACCCAAAACCCAGCACCTCCTCAGAATACACCCAACAAATGCCCGAAGAATCCTCCTGCACCCCACCAATATACAACCCCTCCTCAAAATCCTTTACCCGTACCTACACCGCCTCATCTGCATCTCCCGACTCAATATCCGTAAACTACTTACCACACTCTTCGAATATCCCACAGCCTATCTGCAATCCCCAGAATTCAACCAATGATCACCACTATACCCAAACTCCTGGCCTTCACCAAAACAACCCCATATACGTTTCCTTACCCCACTCTACTAAACCAATATCATATACACCAGAATCCACCGAGAAAGTCCTTCTCATTAAGAACATGGCAGAGGAGCTCAAGAAACTCACAAGTCGAGTTCATGGTGTTGAAGGAGGCAAAGGAATCGAAGGTCTGAATTATGAGGATTTGTGCATTCAGCAAGATGTGGAACTGCCGGAGGGTTACAAACCTCCTAAGTTTGAGATGTTCGATGGAACGGGTGACCCAAAGGTACATTTGAGAACTTATTGTGACAAGATCGTAGGGGTTGGAAGGACAAAAAGATTTGCATGAAGTTGTTCATGAGAAGCCTTACTGGAGACGCTCACATAATTCAAAATCCCAAAAAATGGGCTAATTGGGTAAGCATGGCGTCAGAATTCATGGAATGGTTCAGATTCAACACAATAAATGCACCGCATGTCTTCTATATCCAGAATCTCAAGAAGAATCCCACTGAGATTTTCCGCGAGTACGCTACTCGATGGAGGTCAGAAGCAGCGAAGGTCAGGCTGACATTAGATGAAGAGCAAATGAACAAGTTCTTTGTCAGTGCTCAGGATCCACAATATTACGAAAGGTTAATGGTAATAGAGAATCACAAGTTCTCTGATATCATCAAGCTCGGATAAAGGATTGAGGAAGGTATTAAAAGTGGAATTGTGACGAAATTCGAGGCACTGTAGGCCACGAATAAAGTACTACAATCAGGTGGCATATCAAAGAAGAACGAAGTGGTAACAATAATGGTTGCCCAAGGTCCGAAATCTCTATTTGTGTACCAAACACCTCCACCCACATACCAACCTTCACCTCCCAGATATCCTCAACCCGCTACCGCCTACCACACCTATAACCCAGGCCCAATTTTGATCGCAAACCACCCAGACAATACACCCCTATTGTTGAACCCATCGACCAATTGTATGAAAGATTAAAAGTTGCTGGATATGTCACCTTTATTCCCACCGTGTCTATGGAAAACTCGTCACAATGGGTCAACCGAAACAAGACGTGTGCGTACCATTTCGGTATGAAGGGACATACTATTGATGAATGCCGCACCCGGAAAGATAAGATCCAAACACTGATTGATACCAAGGTCATACATGCGAAAGAAACTGCACCCAATGTCCGTAACAACCCCCTCTCAGATCATAAGGGTGAAGGAGTCAATGTAATAGAGACTGATGAAGAATGGGATCCCGAAGGATCGATCGGACTTATTCGGGAAGGTGATGATCCTAAGAAGCCGACAGTCACGCTCAATCCCATTGTGATACAGGTACAGCCACAGTCAAAGATGAGTTAACCGCACCGGCTCCATTTTAAATAAAAGTGACACCACCTGCAGCTACACCTGCTCTGTTTTAGGTAGACGTATCTACACCTTTCACTGTGACGGTGACATCCCCACCATCTTTCAGTTACAACCCTATACCTTGGGATGTTGCCGAAGCTAGGATAAAAAGGAAAGAAAAGACGGAAGAGTCCGGCACTGCACAAGGAATGACCAGAACAGGAAGAATTTACACACTTAAGCATTTGAGAGAGACCAGTAAGCAAGCTTCTAACAAATAACCCGTCGTTGAAACTAGTCTGGACGACCTTTTGAGGAAATTGCAAGCAAGGGAGTATTCTGTTGTTGATCACCTGAATAAGACTCCCGCCCATATATCCATCTTGTCGTTGCTGCAAAATTCTGAAGCACACAGGAATGCTCTGATGAAGGTATTGAATGAAGCATATGTGCCCAAAAACATTACTAGCGGATAAATGGCCAATATGGTGGGACAAGTGTTGGAAATCCATAAGATCACCTTCCATGAACACGAATTTCCACCTGAAGGATTAAGCCACAATAGAGCACTGCACATGACAACAATGTGAAGATAAGTTCATTGCTAGAGTTTTGACAGACGGAGGGTCCAACCTCAACAAATGTCCCCTGACAACTCTGAAGAGGTTGGGCAAGGGCCTACATGAAATACGAGCAGGGACTATGAATGTGAAGGCGTTCGATGGGTCTCAAAGGGCCACAATTGGAGAAACTAATATGTGCTTGCAGATGTGTCCTACCTGGTTCGATGTTGAATTCCAGGTACTAGACGTATCTGCCTCCTACAATTTGCTGCTGGGACGACCTTGGATACATGCCGCTGAAGTTGTTGCATATACTTTGCATCAAGCGGTAAAATTTGAATGGAACCATCAAGAAGTGATAATCCATGGAGATGGGAGAAACCCCATTTATCCCAGTCAGACTGTTCCAGTGGTAGAAAATAGAAGGAAGTTAGGTGGAGAAACCCACCATCGCATCGAATGTGTTAACGCAACTGAGAAGGACAAATAGCGGAGTAGCAAAATAGAGAGCCAACTGGCATGGGCAGGTATGAACCGGGTAAGGGGCTTGGTAAAAAGCTTCAAGGTATCTCCAAACCAGTACAGATGAAGCGCCATGGCACAACCTTCGGGCTCGGATATCAGTATACCTGGCAAGAATATTGGAATTGGTCGCTACCATGGCGTGGTCCATACAATCCTCTTGAGCAACCCGTGCCGCAGTTGAATCAGACCTTCTAGCATGCCGATACTATATGGGGATAAGAAGAAGAAGAAGCCTCAGCAACATTGAGGAATTTTTTCTTGGAAGACGATGATATGGATTGTTGTGTAATAGTTGAGGAGGATGAGGAAAAAGGCCTCACTATCCAGACAGTGGCGGAGGAAGCATCTCTCAAGAACTGGACCGTTAAACCATCAAGGGCTCGACGATTCTTGGGGTAGCAAGGCTGATAACATTGTTTACCTTTGAAAATGATTTCCTCTTTGGCATTTTGTTTTAAATAATATTTTCAGTGTTCCGTTTCGAAAAAAATTATTTGAAATCATTTTGTTTAACATTTTAAATGCCTTGATATTTTGTTATTACTATTTTTTTCTTTCATATCTTTATCCCTACAACATTATTATTTCTTACCTTGATGAACCAAAGACTGTGACATGTAATAAGACAATGAAACAGAAGGACACTGACTCGGAAGAAATAGAAGATGAGGACGTAATACCTGAGGAAATTGTCAGAGAAGTGTAGAACTTTGAGAACAAGACCAGGTCCAACATGCACGAGACCGAGATAGTCAACTTGGGAAATTTTGAAACCGTCAAGGAAACCCGTATAAGCATCCATTTGTCACCGTCAGAGAAAGAAGAATACAAACGGTTGCTGAAATAATATGAGGATATCTTTGCATGGTCATACGACGATATGATAGGTTTGAGCACATTAATAGTGGCTCACAAGTTACCTACAAATCCAATGTGTCCGCCAGTGAAGCAAAAACTCAGGATATTCAAGGCAGACATGAGCCTGAAAATCAAGGAGGAAGTCATTAAGTAGATTAAAGCCAAGGTCCTCAGAGTAGTTGAGTACCCAACTTGGTTGGCCAATATTATACCAGTTCCAAAAAAAGATGGGAAAGTCAGAGTCTGTGTTGATTATCAGGATCTAAACAGAGCAAGTCCCAAGGATGATTTCCCGCTACCAAACATACACATTCAGATAGACAATTGCGCCAAGCATGAACTCCACTCCTTTGTAGATTGCTTCGCGGGTTACCATCAGATCTGGATGGATGAATAAGACACCGATAAAACAACCTTCATTACACTATGGGGAGTGTACTGCTAAAAAATGATGCCATTCGATCTAAAGAACGTTGGGGCCACCTACATGAGGGATACGACAACTATCTTCCATGATATGATACATAAAGAAATAGAGGTATACGTTGACGACGTCATCATCAAATCAAAGAGGGTTACAGATCACATAGCAGATTTGAGGAAATTCTTTGACCGGCTACGGAAGTACAATCTAAAGTTAAATCCCGCAAAGTGTGCATTCGGGGTTCCTGCCGGAAAATTTCTAGGATTCATCGTCAGTCGCCGAGGAATAGAGTTGGACCCGTCAAAGGTTAAAGCCATCTAGGAATTTCCACCACCAAAAAGCAAGAAGTATGTGATGAGTTTCTTGGGACGTCTCAACTACATCAGCCGTTTCATAGCACAGTCCACAGTAATATGTAAGCTGATTTTCAAAATGTTGAAGAGAGATGCCGCAACTAGTTGGACCGAGGATTATCAAAAGGATTTTGACAAAATCAAGGAATACTTGTCCACACCACCAGTATTAGTCCCCCCAGAGCCTGGTAAATCACTGCTACTCTATCTCTCCATACTAGATGAGGCTTTCGGTTGTGTATTGGGACAACACGACGAGACAGGAAGGAAAGAACAGGCCATATATTATCTGAGTAAGAAGTTCACACCCTACGAAGCACGGTGTTATTTGCTGGAACACACATCTTATGCTCTGACATGGATAGCTCAGAATCTAAGACACTACTTCTGTGCCTATACTACATATCTCATATCAAGGATGGATCCCCTGAAGTACATCTTTCAGAAACCCATGCTTGGAAAGCTGGCCAAGTGGCAAATATTGCTGAGTGAGTTCGACATTATCTATGTAACTCAGAAAGCAGTCAAGGGACAAGCATTAGCAGATCATCTTGCCGAAAATCCTGTAGGAGGAGAATACAAACCCCTAAAAATGTATTTTTCATGACGAGGAGGTATCATTCGTAGGATAAGATATTGCTGAAGCCTATGACGGTTGGAGGATGTTTTTCGACGGAGTTGTAAATTTTAAAAGAGTGAGTATAAGAGTCGTCTTGGTATCAGAAACCGGTCAGCATTATCTGGTGTCTTCTAAACTCATATTCCTATGCATTAACAACATTGAAGAATATGAATCCTTCATATTAGGGCTCAACCTGGTTGTTGATATGAATATTCAAGAACAGCTGGTAATCGGCGATTCAGACCTACTGGTACATCAGGTACAAGGAGAATGTGCTGCCACGAATTCCAAAATACTGCCATATTGCATCATGTACAAGAAATGAAGAAGAGGTTCATAAAGATAGAATTCCAGCATGTCCCAAGAATTCAGAATGAATTCGCGGACGCATTGGCCACCTTGTCATCAATGATACAACATCCAGACAAGAATTTCATCGATCCTATTCCGATGAGGATCCATAATCAGTCGGCATATTGTTCTCATGTTGAAGAAGAAATGCACGTAAACCTCTGGTTCCACGACATCAAAGAATATTTGACAAAATGAGAATACCAGGAGCGTGCGAACCATACTCAGTAAAGCACCCTGCGGAGATTGTCCAATCACTTCTTCCAAAGCGGAGGAATCCTATACATTAGAACTCCGATCTGGGACTATTAAGGTGTGTTGATGCATAGGAGGCTTCCAAATTGCTCGAGTAAATACATGCCAGAACATGCGGCCCACATATGAATGACTTCATCTTGGCCAAGAAGATACTCAGGCCCGGATACTTTTGGATGACAATGGAAACAAACTGCATACGGTACGTTCAGAAATGCTACCAATGCCAGATACATGCAGACATGATACGGGTACCACCAAACAAACTTAATGCAACAAGCTCACCTTGGCCTTTCGCTGCCTGGGGAATGGATGTCATCGGCCCAATTGAGCCCACCGCTTCAAATGGGCACCGATTTATTTTAGTGGCCATCGACTACTTCACCAAATGGGTTGAAGTTGCATCTTACAAAGTGGTAACCAAGAAAGTCGTCGCAGATTAGAGACCGAATTGTTTGTCGGTTTAGGGTTCCAGAATCCGTCATTACTGGAAATGCCGCCAATCTCAACAATGATCTGATGAAAGCCATGTGTGAAACTTTCAAAATCAAGCACAAGAATTCCACAGCATACAGGACTCAAATGAATGGAGTCGTGGAGGCCACCAACAAAAACATCAAGAAGATACTAAGGATAATAGTAGAGAATCACAAGCAATGGCACGAGAAATTACCATTCGCCTTACTGGGATAGCGTACCACAATCCGCACATCAACCGGGGCAACTCCCTATCTGCTGGTTTATGGTAGCGAAGCTGGCATTCCGACCGAGGTAGAAATTCCTTCTTTAATAATCATACAAAAAGCAGAACTCAGCGATGCAGAATGGATAAGGAACCGCTATGAGCAATTAGCTCTTATAGACAGAAAGAGGCTGAATGCAATGTGTCACAGCCAGCTCTATAAGTATAGAATGTCCAGGACTTTCAATAAAAGGGTCAAACCAAAATAGTTCACGTCGGGGCAACTGGTACTAAAACAGATCTTTCCACATCAAGATGAGGCCAAAGGGAAATTCTCTCCCAACTGGAAAGGTCCTTACATGGTTCACAGAGTATTGACAAGAGGAGCGCTCATAATCGCAGAGATGGACAGAGAAATCTGGCCAAAGCTTATCAATTCAGATGCAGTCAAAAGATACTATGTGCAAACTATTTATGCTTCTTCATATGATGTAAATTGAACTACGCTCAACCTGATTCCCGTTTAGGAGGGGATACGTAGGCAGCTTTGTGGATTCGGTCACAATTCAATAAAATTTCCATTTTCCCCATAATCATAAACTGGGGCAGAATTTTTAGGAGGACCCTCAGAATTCCAAAGCAAGTTCAGTCAACCGCAGCATATGGAGCAGTCAGAAAGGTCATCTAGTTAACTGGGGAAGAATTTTGAGGAGGAAGTGGAAGTCGCAATGTCTCTAATAATGCCACAGTTACTGGTTCATCTAACTAACTTCTAAAGTACATACTACTATGTCTTTGAAAATTATACATGCGTGCTTTGGAAAAAGAAACTTTTCTTTAGCCAAATGCTACCCTAATAGCTTGAATAGGATCTTCAGACAGAGCGGAGCAAATCGAGCAAGCAAAGGCACGGACAAACCTCCCCCCGCAAAAAATCACAAATTTTCTTTAGATGTAGGACTATATCATCATGATAAACACCATCGCAACGACACAATCGCTATGCATGAAACACATTGTCAGCTAAGAATACTTCACCCTTACTCCTCTCTTTGCATGAGACTAAGCTCTATCTCAATCCTTGCATGAGACTAAGACCTACCTCCATATTTGCATAAGGCTAAGCACTGCCTTCTCTCCGCATGAAACTAAGCTCTATCTCATTCCTTGCATGAGGCTAAGCCCTGCCTCCCTATTTGCAAAAGGCTAAGAACTACTTCCTCTCTGCATGGGACTAAGCACTGTCCTGAATCTCCACATGAGACTAAGCTCTGTCTCAATCCTTGCATGAGGCTAAGCCTTTCCTCCCTATTTGCATAAGGCTAAGCATTGCCTTCTCTTCGCATGGGACTAAGAACTGTCCCGAACCTTGCATGAGGCTGAGCCATGCCTCCCTACTTGCATAAGGCTAAGCTCTACCTTCTCTTTGCATGAGACTGAGCACTGTTTTGAACCTTGCATGAGGCTAAGCCCTGCCTCCCTATTTGCACAAGGCTAAGCACTGCCTTCCCTTTGCATGGGATTAAGCACTGTCTCGAATCTCGCACGAGACTAAGCCCTGTCTTGTTGCTTCTAGCATCATGCCTCTGCACCTCATGAGTTCAAATATAGCCAACTAGTCCGAAGGCGTCGTAGTCTGAAGGAACCATTCTCATAGCCGGAAGACATCATGCCATGAACTGAGGATGTCTCAAACTTGCACATCAGTATTCAAAGGCATCATGGTTCGGAGGCACCATTGTCATGGCCCGAGAACATCATTTCATGGCCTGCGAATTCCTTACCGCACAATTCATGGCCCGGGACGTCATGGTCTAAGGACGTCATCCTCAACTGTCCAAAGACAGTTTTCATGGTCAGAAGTCTAAATTTACACAAATTTATACGTATATGCTTGCAATACATCTTTTGACTTGTAGGAGACCCAGTGAGTAACTGTTATCCCAGGAGGAGCAATCCAGCTCCAGTTCCTTCAAATTATTTCAAACGTGACCGCTCACCACATCCAGTTCATCCTATTCAAAATCTTTTGTCCGTCTTTGTAACAACTCCATCATTTTATTCCACCGATGGATCCAATCCTGATCGTTGATCTCAGAAGATCAACGGCCCTAAACCTTCAACCCTTTTTTTAATATACCAAACCCCCAAACCCTACCTCCATTTTTCCAACCCACCGTCTTTGGATCCTCTACTCTCCTCTCTTCTCTCCCACCCCCTCAAACCCTAACCCCGCTGTCACACATTCCCTCCTGATTCATGGGATTTTCTTTCGATTTCATACCTTATTTGGCTTCATCTCTTTACTGGCTATACGATTTTTATGTTACTTGATTTGAATCTCAAGAGACTCGAACCAAATCTGGTTCAAAGTCTCTCATATCTCAGCTAATTAGCCTATGTTCTCTCCGATACTTGTGAGTATGAATCTTTTCATATTTTGGGGTTTCAAATCTCTGGTTCAAACCAGATTGGGTTCATTTCGGTTTATTTTTCTACAAACCTGGCTATTTTCTGGATTAATCTGTTTAGATTTGAAACGGTTTGGTGTTTGTTTTGGTATTTCTCCTTTAAAATCTTGATATTTTCGTAAAACTAGGGTTCCAACAGATTTTTTGCAAAAAAAAAAAAAAATTTAACGTTTAAATGTTTCATCTTAGGATTGCTTATTTATTGTTTGACTGATTTTCACTTGATTTAATTAGTTCCATATATATGTTTTGTATTTCTTAGGGTTTGAAATCAGCTTTCCTTTAGTACTAGTATTTCCTTATTAAGATTTTACCTGTTCTTACCTTATTTATGTGATTAATTACTCGTACTATTTTCCTTAACTCCCTTACTGGCTTGATTATGTGTCCTGATTAATGGAGCTAACTCCTAATTGATTTTTGGACTTATCTCTTACCTTATTTAACATAGTACTTAACTACTGATTGATTCTATACAAGGCTTTCCATAAATTAAGTGGTACTTTACTGGATTCTGTCTTTTTAATTGATTCATGCTGACCTTAATTGATTGTTAATTAATTTTCATACCATATTTCCTTAAATACTAGTATGAATATCCAGTCTAAGCAAATGTCAATATGCTTGAACTATGTGCTGAACATGGATTCTGTTTGTTTCTTGGTGAAGTTCTATTTGAAACCTTGTAATCTGAATCTGTTTGCTTCTGAAAATTAAGCTATTTTTAAAACCTGCCCCCCTCCCTTTACCCTTTATGCAATAGTTTTCCAAACTCCTACTCTTAGTTATTTAGGTTCCTACCACCCCTAATATGAGCACTACCTAGGGTCCTTGAGACTCCTCCGAACTCTGACACATTGGGGCTGGTCTTCTAATATTTTTATGAACTATTTTTGTGAGTGTGGTTCTGGTGGGAGCATTGCCCGGGGTCCCTGAGGCCCTTGGGAACTTTGACTCACCAGAAACCTAATTTTATGTTCCATGGATGGACCACTATTATGCTCCAGAGTTTCTATGTTTGAAGGCATGGTTCCCATGTATGTAGGCTTCCTATAGTGTAATGGATAGTGTTGGTGTTATGTAATTAATTCGATACTCTTGGTTGTAATAATATCTGTAATAACAGATTTGGGGTTAATTAGTGAAAGTTGGGGAAGGGGGTTTCCTTCTATCTGTGTTAAACTTGGATAGAAATCATGCCTATAGGTTTAATTATGTTGATGAAATCATGTGAGTGCTATTACTTGTCTAGAGATCCTGCCTATTGGATTTTCTGATTGTTTATTTCTGTATTTTTACGCTTCCATATTAGAGATCCTGTTTATAGACTTCTTGCATTAGAAATCCTATTCATAGGATCCAGCATATTTTTAACTCAACGTGCATTAGTGACCATGTCTATAGGATTCTGTTTGAAATAATAACCTTTCCTTGGCAATCTGCTTAAAATTCTACCCACATAAGGTTGTAGATATCATGCTTTTAGGGTGAGCAATCTCAAACCTAGAAAACATGCCTATAGGATTTAAAATTAATAGATATCATGTCAATAGGAGTTTAAATAAATTCTACAATTAGAAAGCATGCCTATAGGATCTAAAAGGGATAAAAACCTGTCTTTATAAGTTAAAATCAATAGTTCACCTAGAAGACTCAGTTCTCAGATATGTTTTTGCGTGAGTATGTCCCTCAGATCCTCAGGGATGCTTGGCGTGCACAGTTTGAGCAGCTACGCTAGGATGCTATGAGTTTATCGGAGTATGCAGTCCATTTTAGTGAGTTGGCTCGGCATGCACCGGCTTTGGTTTCTACAGTCAGAGATAGGGTTCGCCGCTTTATTGAGGGGCTCCACCCCAGTATTTGGATCGGCATGGCCAGGGAGTTAGAGATGGATATCACTTATCAGCAGGTCGTGAGTATTTTCCAGGAGAGTGGAGGGCATGTTTTCCCAGGACAGAGAGGAGAGAGATGCTAAGAGGTGTCGAGAGACTGGCCATTTTTTAGGAGCTCGTGTGCCAGCACCACAAGATGGTAGGGGTTTTGTGAGTCGACCAGTTCTTTCAGCTATTCCAGAAGCCAGTAGTGTTCCAACTCATCCTAGACATAAGAGTGTGCCTCATGCTCGGGTGCTATTATCGGCCAGTCCAGCAGGCCAGGTCCGAGTCAGTCTCAGCCACCGCGTCCTCCGAAGGGTTGCTTCGAGTGTGGTGATACTCTTCATATGATTAGGGATTTCCCCTGATACAGGAAGGTTGTACCTTCACCGACTTCTCAGCCACCACGTGCTCCACCGGGTCCTCCGACCATTCTTCCAGCCCCAGCTGCCGCCACACTTACTCAGGCAGCTTGAGGTGGAGGTCAGAGAAGTCGAGGTCATCCTAGAGGGGGAGGTCAGGCCAGGTATTATGCCCTTCCAGCCCGTTCAGAGGCTGTTGCTTCAAATTATGTCATCACACAGATTGTCCCCGTCTATCGTAGAGATGCATCATTATTATTTGACCCAGGCTCTATGTATGTGTCTTCTTATTTTGCTCCATATTTGGGGGTATCTCTGGATTCTTTGAGTTCCCCTGTTTATGTATTTAATCCTGTGGGAGATTCTCTTAATGTGGACCATGTATATCGGTCGTGTTTGATTGCTCTTAGTGGTTTGAGACCAGAGCCGATTTATTATTGCTCAGTATTATAGATTTTGATGTAATCTTGGGAATGGACTGGTTGTCGCCCCATTATGCTATTCTTGATTGTCATACAAGAACATGACGCTTGCTATGCCAGGTTTACCGCGATTAGAGTGGAGAGGTACCTTAGAGTATACTCACCACAGGGTTATTTCATTTCTTAAGGCTCAGTGAATGATTGAGAAAGGGTGTGATACATATTTGGCCTATGTGAGAGATGTTAGTATTGATACCCCTACAATTGAGTCATTTATAGTAGTGAGGGACTTCCCTGATGTATTTTCAACTGATCTTCCTGGCATAGAGCCCAACAGAGATATTGACTTTGGCATTGATTTGTTGTCGGGCACTCATCCTATATCTATTCCTCCTTACTGTATGGCTCATCCTGAGTTGAAGGAGCAGTTTTAGGAGTTACTTGATAAGGGATTCATTAGTCCCAGTGTGTAACCTTTGGGTTCTCCTGTCTTGTTTGTGATGAAAACGGATGGTTCCATACGTATGTGTATTGATTATTGTCAGTTGAACAAGGTCACAATGAAGAGCATGTATTCATTGCCTTGTATTGATGATTTGTTTTATTAGTTACAGGGTGCTAGGGTGTTTTCCATGATTGACTTGCGTTCTGGCTATCATCAGTTGAAGATTCTGGAGCCGGATAACCCGAAGACTGCTTTCAGAACCACATATAGTCATTGTGAGTTTCTTGTCATGTCTTTTTGGCTTACCAATGCCCCAGCAGCCTTTATGCATTTGATGCACAGTGTGTTCCGGCTTTATCTTGATTCTTTCGTTATTGTGTTTATTGACGACATTTTGGTATATTTTCGGTATTGGGAAGATCATGAGCAAAACCTGAGGACCGTGAATCAGACTTTGAGGGAGAAGATATTGTATGCAAAATTTACTAAGTGTGAATTATGGCTTGATTCAATGGCATTCTTGTGTCACATAGTATCTTTTTAGGAGATCAAGGTAGATTCGAAGAAGGTGGCGGCAGTGCAGAGTTGGCCTAGACCATCAACAGCTACGGAGATCCGTAGTTTCCTTGGTTTGGCGGGATATTATCGTCTCTTTGTAGAAGGGTTTTCATCTATTGAAACACCTATGAATAGGCTGACCCAGAATGGTGCTCCGTTCAGGTGGACCGAGGAGTGTGAGGAGATCTTTCAGAAGCTCAAGACAACTTTGACTACAGCCCCAAGTTTGATATTTCCTACAGGTTCTGGGTCTTACACTATCTATTGTGATGCCTCAAAGATTGGTCTTGGAGCAGTGTTGATGTAGGATGGTATGGTGATTGCCTACGCATCCAAACAGCTGAAGGTGCATGAGAATAATTATCCTGCCATGGTCTTGAGTTAGCAGCCATTGTCCACGCATTCAAAATCTGGCGTCATTATTTGTACGGTTTTCCTTTTGAGATATACAATGATCATAGGAGTTTGCAGCACATGTTCAAGAAAAAGGACTTTGAGGAAGTTCAATTCTATTTGGGTGATCATGGATCGGCTGGCTAAGTCAGCTCATTTCATCCCAGTGATGACTACTTACTCTTTAGAGAGATTGGCTGGGATTTACATCAGAGAGATTGTACGCCTTCACGGTGTCCCGATATCCATCATTTCAAAAGGGGTACACTGTTCACATCATGGTTCTAGATAGCCTTACAACATGAGTTGGGTACTAGGGTTGAGTTGAGCACAGGCTTTCACCCTTAGACGTACGGACAGTCCGAGCGCACGATTCAGATTCTTGAGGATATGCTCTGTGCTTGCGTGATGGAGTTTGGAGGGTCATGGGACCAATTTTTTCCACTTGCGGAGTTTGCCTATAACAAAAGCTACCAGTCCATCATGAGGCTCTGTATGGTAGGCAGTGTTAGTGCCCAGTGGGTTGGTTTGAGTCAGGCGATGACCGATTGTTGGGTACAAACTTGGTCCAGGATGCCCTGGATAAGGTGAAGGTGATTCAGGATAGACTTTACATAGCCCAGTCCAGACAGAAGAGTTATGCGGACCAGAAGGTTCGTGATTTAGCATTTATGGTTGGCGAGCGGGTCTTGCTCCGGTTATCGCCTATGAAGGGCGTCATGAGGTTCGGGATGAAGGGAAAGCTGAGACCGAGGTACATTAGTCCTTTTGAGATATTGCAACTTGTTGGGGAGGTTGATTATGAGCTTGCCTTAACTCCCAGCCTAGCAGGAGTTCATCCGGTATTCTACGTTTCTATGCTCCGGAAGTATCACAGACATCAATGTGAGGCAGTGGGTACCTATTCTTCACTGTAACCTTGTTCAGCTGGAGATAATCAATACACATACGCATAGAACCATCCTTCTTCTTCACTAACAAGACCGGAGCACCCCAAGGTGACACACTAGGCCGAATGAAGCCCTTATCAAGTAACTCTTGAAACTGCTCCTTCAACTCCTTCAACTCAGGAGGAGCCATACGATATGGAGGAATAGAGATGGGCTGAGTGCCCGGCAACAATCCGATGCCAAAAATAATATCTCAATCGGGAGGCATGCCCGGAAGATCATCCGGAAACACATCTGGGAAATCCCTCACTACTTGAACTTACTCAACCGGAGGGGTTATCAATACTGACATCTCTCACATATGCTAAATACGCTTCACACCATTTCTCAACCATTCGTTGAGCCTTAAGAAATAAAATAACCCTACGGGGAGTATACTCTAAGGTATCCCTCCACTCTAATCACTGTAAGAATGGCATAGACAGCGTCGCGTCTTAGCGTGACAATCAAGAATAGCATAATAGGGCGACAACCAGACCATGCCCGAAGATAACATCAAAATCTACCATGATGAGTTATAATAAGTCGGTCTGGTCACAAAACCACTAAGACCAATAAAACACGACTGATATACACGGTCCACAACAAGTGAATCTCTCACAAGAGTAGATACATAAAAAGGGAACTCAAACAATCCCGAGATACACCCAAATGTGGGGTAAAATAAGAGGACACATATGAAAACATAGATCCTGGGTCAAATAACACCGACGCATCTCTATGATAGACTGGAACAATACATGTATTGATAGAGTCGAAACCAACTGCCTCTGTACGAGCCGGAAGAGCATAATACTTGGCCTATCCTCCCCCTATATGGTGACCTCGACCTCCTTGACCTACACCTCGAGCTAGCTGAGTAGGTGGGGCAGTAGCTGGTGCTGGAAGCATGGCTTGGAGACCCAGCAGAGCACGTGGTAGCTAAGAAGTCTGTGGAGGTGCACCCCTCCTAAGTCTGGTCAATCTCTTGCCATATGGTCAGTGTCGCCACACTCAAAACAACCCTTCAGAGAACATGGTTGTTGTGACTAACTCGGGCCAGATCTGTTGGACTGGCCGCTAATAGTACCCCGAGTAGGAGGCATACTATATACTGGCGGTGCATAATAAGTCTCCTGGGGCTTGGAAGGAGCTGGAACACCACTGGCGGCTGGAAGAGCTGAATGAACAGGGCGACTCACATAACCCCTACCATGGCGAGCTACTGGGCCACTAGCTCCAGAATAATAACCAATCTCTTGAGACCTGTTGGCCTCTCTCCTATATGTCCTGGGAAAGCATGCCCTATACTCTCCTGGCAATACTCACGACCTGCTGATAAGAGATATTCATCTCCTACTCCCTAGCCATACTGGTCCTGATACTGGGGTGGAGTCCCTCAATAAAGCGACGAACCATCTCCGGAACTGTGGCAACCAAGGCCGGTGCATGTCGGACCGACTCACTGAAATGAACTCTATACTCTGACATAGTCATAGAACCTTGGTGAAACTGCTCAAACTCTGCACGCCATGCATCCATGAGGCTCTGAGGAACATACTCTCTCAAAAACATATCCGAGAACTGAGTCCATATGAGTGAGACTTCCTTGTCTGGATTACTCAGCTCATAAGCACGCCACAAAAAACACGATGCTCCTCTAAGCTGGAAAGTGGTGAAAGAAACCCACGTCTCCGCTATGCCTATATTACGGAGAATACAATGACACCCCTCTAGAAAACCCTGAGCATCATCTGAAGCTAATCCACTGAAAGTAGGTGGGTGGTACTTCTTGTACTCTCAAATATGAGCTGCTCTGCCTCAGAAGCGGTTGTCCTGGTCTCATGCTAAACTGGAGCTACCGGTTGCATAGGAGTGAACTCTAGGGCCTGATCAACCTCGACCCTCTGCTCAGGAGTACAGGCTGCGAGAGTCTGTTCCCCTCCCCCGGCCTGAAATGTGGCGGGATCTAGTGGGATCAATCCAGCCTAAGCTAAGGTGCTGAACATGCTCATGAACTGGGCTAGAGTCACCTAGAGGGCTGGTTCAGCAATAGGAACCTCTGGTGCCTGCCCTCCAACTGTAGCTGCTGGGGGCTCCTCTAACATAGCTCGCGCGGGTTCCTGTCGCTGCACTGTGTGGTCGTCCTCTACCCCGGCCCCAGCCTTTTGCGGCTCTAGCAGGGGGCGCGAGTGCCTGGTTGTCAGATCTCCTGGTACGGGTCCTCACCATCTGTGAGCAAGAATAGAATGGAGAAATTTTATAATTTGATGTTAATAACTCACACGACAAGGAATCGAAAGAAGTATGATTGTTCCTAACAGTTCCATAGCCTCCCGAATAAGTACAGACATCTCCTTACCGATCCGCGAGACTTTAATAAACTGGCTTGTAACTCACGACACCTATGAACCTAGAGCTCTGATACCAACTTGTCACGACCCAAATCCTCCCTCCGTGAACTTGTCGTGACGGGACCTAGTCTCTATGACTAGGTCAGCCTAACACTTTGCGAAATAAAATGAAAAGCATGGAAATCGACAACTAATAGTAACAGATATTTTAAATAAGAAAAATTGGGATGCCTTTCGACATATACAATACTGAACTCTCAAAATGTACATAACACTCTCCGAAACCGGGAACACCATAAGTCACAAGTTACTACGAAGTTCTGGCTACTCTATACATCAGTATCCATAGAAATGAAAGAAAAAAACCATAGGGGGATAGAGAGGGACTCCGATGATCTGCGGGCGCGGGAAGATGTACCTTGAAGTCTCCGAAATCAGCAGCGACCGCAACCAAGGACGAGACAAGTCAGGGCCCTACTATATATATCAAGCAAGCCAGAATGAGATATCTCAGTAAAACTAAAGACTGACATTTAACAAGAAAGAAGTCATAGAAGGTAACAACTCAATACATAGAAATAAACAACAGGGGATCTCCCGAGATACCGTCTCGTAGTCCCAAACTTAAATGTGCAAAAAGATCTGCCAAAATACTGTCCCGTAGTCCCAAAGTAAATATGTAAGACATGGGGGATCTCGCGGAGTACCGTTTCGTAGCCCCAAAGTAAATATGCAGGGAGGACGATCTCCTGGAATACCGTTCTGTAGTCCCAAATAAATATACAAACATTGGGATCTCCGAGATTAGCGATCCGTAGTTCCAAAGTAAATACACAACTCAAACAATAGAATTCGACAGCTACAAAATGAAATTCTACAATTTAGACCAAGTATAAGTCAAGGAAAAATAGGAAAATTCACTAAACATGCTGCACGACCAAGCTCAATCAATCTGTAACACCCGAATGTCAACCAGACAAGGTTAGGCAAGCCACTTACCTCAAACCAAGCTCAATCAATCTGTAACAATGCTTTTTCCACGAAAATCCTACTCTGAATGGCCCAAATCTAGCAAAAATCAATTTCATAACATAAATATAACTACAAGGTTTTAATCTAGCTACTGAAATCAAATAAAAAAAAGATATTGGAAAATTGCCCTAAAAAGCATCCTCGGGCCCACGCATCAGAACTAGGTAAAAGTAAGAAAATATGAACACCCATTCACTCACGAGTTCACTCGTACCAAAATTATGTAAATTCGATACCAAAATTTCGATAAAAATCCCAAAATTCGGCCTAAGAACTTTTCTCAAAATTTTCCCCAATTCTCACCCAATTTCCTTAATTAGATGAAGAAAACAACTATAGATTAATGAAATACAACCAAAAACGAGTTAGGAATCATTACCCCAAAGCTCTCTCTGAAAATCCCTCGAACAATCACCAAATTCCGAGCTCTCAAGTCCAAAAATGAAGAATGAAATCAAACCCGAGATTAGGCCCTTTTCTGCCAGTTAAACCGCACCTATGATCCAATTCCCGCTTCTCCGGTCCCGCACCTACGGAAGAACCATCACAGGTGTGGAGATGACTTAAATGGGCTGGGACCGCATTTACGAACACTGGGCCGCAACTGTGAGCCTACTCATGCGGTCCCCTACCGCTTCTGCGGACCACTCGCCGCACCTGCGACCCCAGTTGGACAAGGCCAATTCTTCTTCTATGGCTCCATGGCAGCTTCTGCGGCTCCACACATGCGGCCCAAAATGCGCAAGTTTGATTACGCTAGGTGCAACAACTTTAGCAAATTTGACAAGTCCCAACTCAATCCGTTATGCACACGAAACTCACCCGAGGCCCCCGGGACCTCAACCAAAAATACCAACAAATCCTAAAACACCATACGAACTTAGTAGAGCCCTCAAACAACCCCAAACAACACTAAAATCACGAATCATCCTCCGATTCAAACTTAAAGAACTTGAAACTTCCAAATTCGACAATTGATGCCGGAACCAACCAAATCACGTCTGATTGATCCCAAATTTTGCACACAGGTCATATTCAACCCTACGGACCTATTCCAAATTTCGGATCAGAATCCGACCCCAATATCAAAAATTCCACTATCGACCAAAATTTCGAAAACTTCCACGTTTGCCATTTCAAACCTAAATGAGCTACAGTCCTCCAAAACACCATCCGAACACGCTCGTAAGTCCAAAATCACCTAATGGAACTAACGGAACTCCATTGTGGAGTCGTCTTCATATAGTTCGGACTAAGATCCAAATCCTAAGGCTTAAGCTCCCGTTTTATGGACTAAGTGTCCCAAAATACACCAAAACCAAAACGAAACCTCCTGACAAGACACAATAGCTGAAATAGGTACGGGGAAAATAGTTAATAGGGGGATCGGGGCTATAACTCTCAAGACAACTGGCCGGGTCATCACATCCTCCCCTTTTTAAAAAAATAGTTCGTCCTCGAACGAGTGTAGATACATACCAGAAGTTGTGAAAAGATGAGGATAACGGATGCGCATATTCTCCTCGGTTTCCCAAGTTGCCTCCTCGATCGGTTGACCCCTCCACTGATCCTTTACTGAGGCAATGTTATTTGACTTTAGCTTTCAGATCTGCCTGTCCAAAATAGCCACTAGCTCCTCAACATAAGATAGATCCTTGTCCAACTGAACTGAGCTGAAATGCAATACATGAGCCGGATCACCGTGATACTTCCAGAGCATAGAAATGTGAAATACCAAATGAACACCTGCGAGGTTGGAAGTAAGGCAACCTCCCCAACACGCTGCAACACATCAAAAGGACCAATATACCTTGGGCTCAGATTTCCCTTTTTCCTGAACCTCATAACGCTCTTCATAGGCGATACCTAAAGAAAAACCCGCTCTCCAACCATGAATGCTACGTTGCGAACCTTGCAGTCTGCATAACTTTTGTTTATGGACTGGGTTGTGCGGAGTCAATCATGAATCACCTTCACCTTATCCAAGTCATCTTGAACCAAGTCTGTACCTAATAATCGAGCCTCACCCAGCTCAAACAAACCAAAAAGAGACCGGCATCGCCTACCATACAGAGCCTCATACGGTGCCATTTGGATGCTCGACTGATAACTGTTATTTTAGGCAAACTCCGCAAATGGCAAGAATTGGTCCCATGACCCTCCAAACTCCATCACACACGTATGGAGCATATCCTCTAATATCTGAATAGTGCGCTCGGACTGTCCATCCGTTTGTGGGTGAAATGTTGTGCTCAGCTCTACTCTAGTACCCAACTCATGCTATACAGCTCTCCAGAACCGTGATGTAAACTGTGTACCCTGGTCAGAGATGATAGATACTTCTAAGCTATGAACTGGTAAGCTATGAAGCCTGGCGATCTCAAGGATGTAGATTCGAGCCAGCTGCTCGGAAAAATACGTAGTCATCACAGGAATGAAATGAGCTAACTTGGTCAGCCTATATACCATCACCCAAACTGCATCAAACCTCTGTTGAGTCCGTGGGAGTCCAACAACAAAATCCATGGTGATCCACTCCCATTTCCACTCCGGAATCTCTAACTTCTGAAGCAACCCACCCGGCCACTGATGCTCATACTTCACCTGCTGGCAATTTAGGCACCGAGCAACGTACTCCACTATGTCCTTCTCCATCCTCCTCCACCAATAATGCTTCCTCAAGTCCTGATACATCTTTGCGACACCCAGATGAATAGAGTACCGCGAGCTATGAGCCTCCTGAAGAATCAACTCCCGCAAACCATCTACATTAGGAACACATGGCCTACCCTACATCCTCACTACGCCATAATCCCCGATAGTGACCTTCTTAGAATCACCGTGTTGGACCGTGTCCTTAAGGACAAGCAAATAGGGGTCATCATATTGATGCTCCCTGATGTGATCATAAATAGAAGATCGAGAGACCACGCAAGCCAATACTCGAATCGGCTCAAAAATATCAAATCTCACAAACTAGCTAGCTAAGGCCTGAAAATCCAATTCTAAGGGTCTCTCTACTACTGGAAGATATGACAAACTCCCCAAACTCTCCGCCCGGTGACTCAAATCATTGGCCACCACATTGGCCTTTGTTTACCTTGAAAATGGTATTAGCAATTATATTTGATTTGCGGTTGTAAAAATAAGTGATTTACTTAAGTGATTTACTTCAGTACTAGTAGATAAACAAGAAATAGTAAGTGTAAGTAATGAGGATGTGATAGCCAAACCAATGTTGTCACAGGACTGAGGACCTCGAGCTCAGTGACCTCGGGGGTCTCGAGGTAAATCTTGGCAGTAGATTATGAACAATAAATAAAGAAAAATAAATGAAGAACAATAAATGAACGATAATAAATCTGAGGAATAATGTTGAGCACGTTAAGCAATAAGAGTATAATGTTCTATTTCAGTATAATTGATACCTTTACAAATAATTGGGGTCTCCTTTATATAGGAGGGGAAAACCCCAATGTGGTACATCACTAAATAATGACAAAGAATATTATTGGTACAGCTGTGTAACGGCCTAGTACGGATGTGTACTATCTCTGACATATCCTATCCATCCTAACCACGTGTCCTTGGGTATTTATCGTTTTTCCTTGGTTGCCATCGATTTTGCGCTACCTCGAGGTAGGCCATGTCGGGCCTTCGATACATTCTATCGAGGCATACATTCTGGGCTGGGCTTGATCCTTACTTCAAACCTCCCGAGCTCAGGCTTAGTGTATAATATAGACCTCGAAATCGGGCTCCTCGATTTCGGCCGTATATAGATAGTTCCCGCGTTTCTTAGGATGAAGTTATAAGAATAGATTTGAATTCTCAATCCTTCAGTGTTGTTTATGGTGAAATCACTCCTATGACGTACGCGTTGAAATGATTGAAGTGCTCCGCCGGTTCTTTTCCCCAAAATCCATAATTGGTCGCCAGGGGCGGTCGGTCATCAATATCGATGAACAGTCTCCATTTTTCTCTTATATATACTTGCCTCCTTCTTATTAGGAACTTTACCCTTATGCACCAACTATCTTCTTCTACAACCTCTATTTCACCACCAGTCCTTCCACCATGCTAGTTCAAAATTACGTTGGTGTTTTCATCTCCTCCTTCCTTTCCTAAGGAAATTATGGCTAAAACATCCAAATCCGTTCCCCATAAAGAGGGAACCTCCACTTCTACTGCCCATCCGGCCGGTGGCAAACCATCGGCGCTCAATGAGATCATTCCGAGGAGCTTTTCTTTGAGAAGGACTTTGCCATAGAAAAACCCCCGATGCCCCTGGCCGTCGAGAACACGCCTCGAGGTATATAAGATCAATCGAGGAGAAGCACCTCGAAGCTGTGAGGAGAGAGTGTAGACGGGGGAAAGAGATTGTTCTGCAAATACCCATTCGTGAAGAGGATATTACTACCCATCTAGAGGGATTTTTGACTGTGTATACATATCCCTTTATGTTGGGTCCCCTTCATCCACTCATGCTCGAGTTTTGCCGAAGGTACCAAGTTACCCTGGCTCAGATCCATCTGTCTTTCTGGCGGATCATGCTAATGGTGGGGTTTTTTGCTGAAAAAGTCGGGGTCGAGTTCACCCTTAGCCATCTCATTTGACTATATCGACCTCAGCGTTTCCGAGGTCTAATCAAACTCCAGTATGAGGATAATCTAAAGAAGCAGGTAACTTCTGTTTTGAAAAATACAGGCTTCTTCTCCTGTCTCTGGAGGCTAACACTTCAATGACTCATTTGCAGCAAAAGGTAGAATTGTTGGAACATCTTCGGGGCGAGGTTGACCATCTCAACTCTGAGTGAAATGAATGGAAGGCACAGATGGACGTCCTTGCTGCGGCCAAAAATGATACATTGGCCAAGGTATATTCCCTTCAGATACAACTTCATAATGCTCAAGAGAGCAATTCGGTTCAGGTGGGTAGGATATCTGAGCTCGAGGCTAGTGTCACGAAGGCTAAGACCGAAGTTGAGAAAGCCCGCGCTGAAGCCAAAGAAATACAGATCCAGGCCAACAAGCCGGTGATCACCTATTTGAAGGATGTTGCTGATGCTCAGATGGAGTTGAGAGGGGCCTACGACTATGAAAAAATAAGCAATGAATATGTCCGCTACCGATCTAGGAGGGAAACTCTCAAAGAGATCCATGTTAAGGGATTCGATCTCTCCGAGGAGATAGAGCAGGCTAAGGCAGACGAGGCTGATACCAAGTTCGTCCTTACTTCCGATGACGAAGCTGATGTAAAGGGTGATGAAGATGAGGTTGATGAGGTGGCTTCCGGGGAAGAGGCCGATCTTGAGGGGGTTGGTGAATACAAAGTCCCCGAGGGTCAGACTGCCAAAGATCAAGCTTCCGAGGGTGTGGCAGTCCCCGAGGGTCCTATCTGGAGCAGGAGAACCCATCAACAGATTAGGCCTCCTTTAATTCCTTTGTAAAGTCTCCGTGTGGGAGTACTGTAAACATACTTTGTACTCTCTTCATAAATACAAAAAACCTTTGTTTCATCTTTGTTGTTAATTTCTGCCTTGCCTTTGTCGTTGTGATGTTGTTGATGATCAGTCCAATGTATTGGACTTAGAATATAAAACCCTTAGGTTTTTGTGCTTTGATAGTTGACCGATAATAAGAGATCACTTAGGATCTGATCTTCCAGCTTAGCTTTAGCTCGGGACTTTCGAGATCGAACTAGGTGAGGTCTCGAGCATAGTGTGCTTCGGCCTTTATGTTCTTTAGGTATCGGCCCTAAGGCTTTAAGACATCGGCCATTAGGCTCTTTAGATTGGCCCTTGGGGTCTTACATATTGGCCCTTGGGCTCTTTGGATTGGCCCTTAGGCTCTTTAGGTTGGCCCTTGGGCTCTTACATATTGTCTCTTAGGCTCTTACAAATTGGCCCTTAGGCTCTTTTTAGATTTGGGTCGATTCGACCTCTAAAATGGCTATAATTTTCCACCATTCTGGCTAAAGACTTTAAAAATTTTGTTATGCCTTGGCATGTTTTTATATCCGTCTGGCTTTTCCAGTTCGATTGATACGAACCTCGATTACAATTCAATGTGCGACGATAATTGAGTACCTTGTGAGGTTCTCTCGAAGGCTAATTTATTCGAAGCCTTTACATTGTTCGGAGCCAATATTATCGAAGCCCCTTTTTGCTTATGACAATGGTAGCCTGATTTAACCGGGTTTTTCGAAGTATTGAAGGCCTTTAGTTTTATGGCGGAAGTTGGACGTCTCTGAGCAGCACTGTTTCGGCCGTAGCCTTTTCATAAGACCGTAGTCTTTATGCCTGGCCGTAGCCTTTAGTCCCCGAGTGAGATGGCCTCGGCCTTAATATCGAGGGTATGCCTTTCTAGGGGTCTTATAAGTTCGAGTATATAGCCTTGGCCTTAATATCGGGGGATGCCTTTTTTAAGGCCTTATAAGTTCGAATATGCCTCATTGAGGTCTCATAAGTTTGAGTACAGTCCCCTAGTGTTCGGGTGTATTTGGCCCTTGAGCTGTTTAATGAAAATAATCGACTTCTTTGAGGCATGAAATGTTTTGATATAATAAGAATGCTTCTTCCAACGATATAAAATAAGCCTTGAATACTTGTTGAGTTTTCCTTAGGTAGAATATGGGTGTTGCATCGTTAAAAACCTTGTCAGTAAAACCCATTTGGGATAAAACTCGATCTAAGGGGAAAAGAGTGCAACGCATGCTTTAAAACCCAAGGTCTTCGAGCTGAAGGGTGCTTCGATATCTCCAATCGAACACCTGTAAGGAGTTAGTATGAAACGTAATTTGAAAAGGGACAAGGTTATACCTTTGCAATAATAGCGTTTGAGCATTGATATGTTCCAATTGGTTGGCAGTTGCTCGCCTTCCATAGTGCCAAGTTTGTAGGATCCTTTGCCTACTATCCCGGGGATGCGGTACGGTCCTTCCCAACTAAGGCGTTTATAGGATCCTTTTGATTTTATGATCCTCAAGGAATTTCGTCACCTTGCTACCGATGAACTGCCTCCCACTATCACATGTAATATTGCAGGGGAGCCCTAATCGACATATGATGTGGTCCCATATGAAGTTGATGACTTCTTTTTCTCTTACCTTCTCGAAGGCCTGCGCTTCTACCCATTTCGAGTAGTAGTAACTCATAAATAAGATAAATCTAGCTTTACCTGTGTAAAGACCCGTAAAATTTCTATGTCTAAAATAATGCCCGAATGGGTCCCAGTGCTGTTATAACTGTAGAAATTTTTTAAAATGGTCCTATTTTGGGTAAAAAGAATCCCAGAACTTGAAAGATTAAATCTTCCAGAAATTTCGCGTTATGCGACGCACGCACTATGCGATCGCATAACAGGTATGCGGCCGCATAGTGGTCGCATACCTAGGCAGTATGGTTCCCATTTTGGCCCATTTGGAGGCCAACTGTGCGACAGGAATGTGGACCGCATAGCAGGAATGCGATCGCATTCCTGCCGCATTTATGTGCCGGGGCGCCTATTTTCTAAATTTAAAACCCGACCCCCTATTTTATAAAACACCCATTCCCTTCATTTTTAAGGATTTTCTGACAAAAAATAGAGAGAGAAAAAGAGAGTTCTTGAGAGAGAAGGTTTCAACATCGTCCAATTTGATTTTCCAAAATCACTCAAGCCCGAAAATTATCGAGTACTGTCATCTTCTTCACTCAAAGAGGTAAGTCTTCACCCTATTTCCCCAATTTCTTAGGTTTTGGATAAGAATAAAACGCACATAGGTTGGTTCTTGAAAATAAAATGTTGAAATCTTGCATGCATGTGAGTTAAACCCCGTAATCTAGTAAAGGGAAAAACAGGTTTGGGTAATTATTCTTAAAAGGGGGTTAGTAGTCTAAGGGGTCACATAGTGTTTGATAAAATGCTCAATTGAGTACAAGATTCCTAATTTTAAGTGAAATATGTCACATTGTGGAATAGATTGACGGTGCTAGACGGTTCGGTGAATTGTGATAGAAATTAAAAAGGGGACGACTCGAGGTATGCATGGCTAACTTTAATCTTCGTAGAGTCACCTTGTTGGTGTCCGAACATTCGGTATGAGTTTCTTGCTGAGTATATGTGAATTGATTGTCCGGTTGTGTTGAGGTGTGAGATTTCATTCCCTGATTTTTCTTAGTTGATATCGTTACAATTGAAATTGTGAAAGGTGACTTCCCTGTGATTACTCTATCATGTGCAGGGTTCGTTAAATTCTTGAGTATGTTGGTACGAAAGAATGGTAACGAACTCAAATGTGTAAATGTATCTAAGTGATAAGGGTTGTGTAACAAGTGATGAAAGGGAGTTGTGAATTGATCTAATTGAACTAAATGACCATGGAAATATCGTATATGACTCATTGTTGCAAGGTTTATTGTGGCTTAACTTCATATGGATTGTTGTTTGTAATGAATTTATATTCTTGTGGATGAGCACCTTTGTGGTTGAATTAATGGATGATAAACACTATTGTGAACACATGATTGTTTGGGTGTTATGAAATTGTACTCTTGATAATATGAAGCCATGTGATTGAATGGTGGGATGTTATTGTTTGCTATGAAATGTGATGGTCCGGTGGGATCGGGCTGCACACTGTAACACGAAGTAATAAGGGTGGAGAGGTAACAAGGGTGGAGTGTAAACTGTACGGTGGGATCGGGTTGCACGCCGCAACACGATGTAATAAGGTGGAGAGGTAACAAGGGTGAAATGTAAATTGTATGATGGGATCAGGTTGCATGCCGCAACACGAAGTAATAAGGGTGGAGAGGTAACAAGGGTCTGTGTAAACTGTAAGATGAAATGTGATTTTGTTGAAATAAGAATCTGTGAGGCTCTCAATTGTATTTGCTTCTGTATCACTGTACACCATGTATTGGTTCCTTTAACTGCTTTCTATCTGTGCATCTCTTGATTTTACTTTGAGTAAAGTTTGCTCATATATACTAGTACTATTCCACAGTACTAATGACCCTTTTACCGGGGGTGCTACCTCTTTTATATGGATGTAGGTGGGTCCATAGCAGGTAGCTCAGCTCACCGTTAATGGTGCCTCCTCCTCGTCTTTCAGCAGTACTGGTGAGCTCCACTTCCTCCCGGGCTGTGTGTAATTCATGCCATCTCTTTTGAGTCTGTTATGTATTGTAAGGTATAGCCGCCCCTTGTTGCTAGCAAGTATTGTATAAACTCCTAGTATTCGTAGAGGCTCCGTAGACATGATGTGGGTGCATATATATGTATTTTGGGTAGTAATTGTACGTATTCGGAATCGTGGTCCGTATTGGAAAGTTATGTATGTATTGTGTATGATTTTGGGAATTCAATTGTTGAAATGCTAAACGAGAAATGAACTTACGTTTGTAAATCCACGTTTAAATCCTAAGTTGTTATTTCATATGGACTATGGTGCATTGTATATACGGGGAAACGCGTCGGGTAGGAAAGTCAATCCAGGTCCGCTTGACCGGGTTCACCCGGTTAGGTTCCGGTCTCGTCCCTCGGTTTTGGGGCGTGACAAACTTGGTATCAGAGCTTAAGGTTTTAAAAGTGTCCTAGGATGTCTCGGAGCCGTGTCTAGTAGAGCCCTTCTTATCAGTGTGTTGTCGACCACATCAATAATTAGGGCGCTGCATGGACATTTAGGAAAGTACCATTTTATTGATATTCTATATCGTGTTATGTGGTGGAAGGTGAGGTTGTCTATCTCTAACTCGTGCATTGTTCCAATTTTCAGTAAATAGCACCCAAGAAGAGAGCTCGACTCGGCCTAGAGGCTAATGCCACCCCAGGAGTGGCCGTGAATTCTTTATCTGATGGTGTAGGTGAGAATGATTCCCCGGCCCTGAATCTTCCCGACTCTTCCATCCCAGGCCAGGATATTGCTATTCCTGCCCGAGCGGAGGGTGCTACAGTCCCTCCCGCTGATGTTCCTGATCCTTTTTCAGTCCCATCTTCCGATCCCGGTATTTCTGATGGGGACCTCAGGGGAGCTATTCAGATGTTAACCCAGTTACTGGCCTCCCAGGCCCAAAGATCACATGCTGCCCCTGCATCCTCTAGCGAGCAAGGAGATTCTTCGAGTTCCAGGGTCAACCAATTTCTGCGGTTAGCCCCTCCAGAGTTCACTGGCACCAACCCAGAGGCTGACCCCCAGGAATTTATTGATGAGATGTACAAGACCCTCCGAGTTATGAGGGCTACTGAGACAGAGGGGATTGAGTTGGCTTCTTATCGACTGAAGGGAGCGGCATATTCGTGGTTTGAAATGCGGGGAGAGTTCTCGTGGAGAGGGGAGCCCTCCGGCGAGGTGGGAGAAGTTTGTGGGTGCATTTATGGATCATTTCTTGCCTGCCGAGATTATGGCAGCCCGTGCTACAGAGTTTGAGGCCCTCAAGCAGGGTAACATGAGTGTGTGGGAGTATCATATGGAGTTTGTGCGATTGTCCAAATATGTTGTTCACATGGTGCTACTATGGGGCAAGAGTTCGTCGGTTTGTTTAGGTCCCTGGTCCCTTGGTTATTAATGAAGCTGCTACAGCTGCCTTGCATTTGATATACATTATGGGAAAATAGTGGGATTCGCCCAGGCTACCGAGGCTCGGAAATTGAAGATAAGGATGGATAGAGAGAGCAGCGAGCAACCCTGGGAGCTCTGTTGGAGGTGTGAGATCAGCCCTTGGGAGAGGATCATCAGGGCCATCTCAGTCATATGCTCAGTCCTCAGCCAGTGCACAGCCATCAGGGCACAGTTATCAGCAGGGAGGTCATTTTGGACCCAATTCATATAGCAGGAGGTTCCATCAGTCGGGTCGTTCAGGTGGGAGGTTTCAGCAGCAGCGGAGGGTCCCATGCCCTAAGTGTGGGAGATTTCATACTGAGCCTTGTTACTTGGATATTTCGGTATGCTATAGATGCGGAGTGAGGGGCCATGTTAAGCGAGATTATCGTGCGCCCAGTCAGGGAAAAAGTAGGGATGTTGCTCAGCCCTCCAGTTCATCAGTTGCTACGTCCTCAGCATGCCCTCCAGCACCAGCAGGGCGCGGAGCAGCTAGTGGTAGAGCGCGGGGTCAAGGGGACCGAGCCGCTTTTATGCTTTGAGTGGTCGCCAGAGCGCCGAGGCTTCTCCAGATGTTGTCACAGGTATTCTCACTGTTCAGTCACACGATGTTTATGCTCTTATTGATCCCGGGTGTTCTTTGTCATATGTTACTCCATTTATTGCTTCACGTTTTGGGATAGAACCCGAACAGCTTCATGAGTCGTTCTCTGTGTCGACTCCGGTTGGTGATTCTATTACAGCCGCACGAGTCTATAGGAATTGTGTTTTCACGGTGTGTGGTCGGGATACCACGTCCAATCTTATCGAGATAGAAATGGTAGATTTTGATGTTATCATGGGAATGGATTGGCTTTACCCGTGCTATGCTAAACTCAACTGCCGAACAAGAATTATGAGGCTCGAGTTTCCTAATGAGCCAATTATCGAATGGAAGGGGAATGATGTTGTGCCAAGGATTAGGAAAGGGTGCATCTATAATTATGGTTAGGGTTGCGGATACCACCTCAGGGTGCCTGCCCCCGATTCCGTTCCGGTTGTGAACGAGTTTCTTGAAGTGTTTCCGGACGAGCTTCCTGGGTTCCGCCAAGTAGAGAGGTTTGTTTCTGAATTGATGTATTGCCAGATAAGCAGCCAATATCTATTCCACCTTACTGAATGGCGCCAGCAGAATTGAGAGAGTTGAAAGAACAATTGAAAGATCTATTGGAAAAAGGTTTCATTCGGCCAAGTGTGTCGCCTTGAGGCGCACCGGTTGTTTTTGACAGAAAGAAAGACGGGTCGCTTCGGATGCGTATTGATTATCAGCATCTCAACAAGGTCACCATCAAGAATAAATACCCATTGCCTCGGATAGATGATTTGTTCGACCAGTTGCAAGGTGCTAAGTTCTTCTCAAAGATTGATTTGCGGTCCGGGTATCACCAGTCAAAAATCAGGGAGCAAGATATTCCTAAGACTGCCTTCAGGACTCGATATGGGCACTTTGAATTTCTGGTAATGTCTTTTGGGCTAACCAACGCCCTAGCATCTTTTATGGATCTTATGAATCGGGTTTTCAAACCATTTCTCGACTCCTTTGTGATGGTCTTCATTGACGATATTCTTATTTATTCGCGGAGTCAGGAGGATCATGTTAATCACCTCATGGCAGTTCTGCAGACTCTTCATCAGTACCAATTGTATGCAATGTTTTCAAAATGTGAGTTTTGGCTAAAATCAGTCACCTTTTTAGGCCATGTTGTTTCCAGGGAAGGGTTTCGGGTTGATCCCCACAAGATTGCAGCAGTAAAGGATTGGCCTAGGCCAACGACCCCGACAAAGATTCGCAGTTTCTTGGGTCTAGCTGGGTATTATCGGAGGTTCGTGGAGGGATTCTCTACTCTCACCTCCCCATTGACTAAGCTGATGCAGAAAGCAGTTAATTTCTAGTGGTCTGATGCATGTGAAAAGTGTTTTTAGGAATTAAAGTCGAGATCGACTTCGGCACCAGTGTTGACCTTGCCAGAAGGATCAGAGGGATTTGTGGTTTATTGTGATGCTTCAAGGGTTGTTTTGGGGTGTGTGTTGATGCAGTGCGGGAAGGTTATAGTGTATGCTTCAAGACAACTCAAGAATCACGAGATGAATTATCCGACGCATGATTTGGAGCTTGCGGCGGTTATGTTTGCATTAAAAATCTGGCGGCATTATCTTTATGGGGTCCATGTGGACGTGTTCACAGACCACAAGAGTATTCAGTATTTATTCAAGCAGAAGGAGTTGAACTTAAGGCAACGGAGGTGGTTAGAATTGCTTAAGGACTATGATATGAATATTTTGTACCATCTAGGGGAGGCGAATGTTGTAGTTGACGCTCTTAGTCGGAAATTAATGGGTAGCTTGGCACATTTGGAATCCGGTCAGAGGCTTTTGGCTCGGGAAGTTTATCAGTTGGCTAGTCTGGGGTCTATCTTTTGACCTCAGACGAAGGGGATATCGTGGTGCGTAATGGAGCAAAATCTTCGCTTGTAGAAGAAGTCAAGGGAATGCAATTCAGGGATCCAGCTTTGGCACAATTGAGGGAAGCAATTTTGAATCACAAGACTTCAGCATTCTCACTCGGCAATGATGACGGTGTCCTGCGGTGTCAAGAGAGGTTATGTGTTCCAGATGTGGATGATCTCCGGGAAAGGGTGATGGCAGAGGCTCATAACTCCAGGTATTCAGTACACCCAGGTTCTACGAAGATGTATCATGATCTCAAAGAGATTTATTGGTGGAATGGTATGAACATGGGTGTGGCGGACTTTGTGGCTAGGTGTCCGACTTGTGAGCAAGTGAAGGCCGAGCATCAGAGGCCCGGTGGATTGATGAAGCTTATGGAAATACCAATGTGGAAATGGGAGATGATAAATATGGACTTTGTGGTAGAGTTACCCCCCCACTCAGTGAAAGTTCAACTCAATTTGGGTGTTAGTGGAACGACTCACGAAGTCGGTGCATTTCTTGCCGGTCAAGTCCACCGATACTGCAGAACAGTATGCTCAGTTGTATATCAAGGAAATAGTCAGGCTCCATGGCACTCCAGTATCTATTATCTCGGATCGAGGGGCCCATTTCACAGCTAACTTTTGGATAAAATTTCAGTAAGGTTTGGGTACTCAGGTAAATCTCAGCACAGCATTCCATCCACAAACTGATGGGCAGGCATAGCGAACTATTCAGATGCTTGAAGATATGTTGTGTGCTTGTGTATTATATTTCAAAGGTATTTGGGATGATCACTTGACGCTTATAGAGTTTGCTTACAATAACAGTTTTCATGCTAGTATTCAGATGGCCCCATTTGAGGCATTGTACGGAAGGAGGTGTAGGTCTCTGATCGGATGGTTCGAGGTTGGCGAGGCAAAACTTTTAGGACTGGATCTTGTGCACCAAGCTATGTAAAAAGTTAAATCCATTCAGGAAATGATGAATACTGCTCAGAGTCGTCAGAAATCGTATGGGGGCGTTCGTCGAGGAGATTTGGAGTTTCAAGTAGATGATTGGGTATTATTGAAGGTGTCTCCCATGAAGGGAGTAATGCGGTTTTGGAATAAAGGGAAATTGAGCCCAAGGTATGTCGGGCCATATAGGATTGCTCAAAGGGTAGGACAGGTGGCTTATAGGCTGGAATTTCCCCTTGAAATGTCACTAGTGCACCCGGTGTTCCATGTGCCTATGTTGAAGAAAGTGGTTGGAGATCCATCAGCCATCGTGCTAGTTGAGACTATCGAGGTTAATGAATAATTATCATATGAAGAGGTTTCGGTTACTATTCTTGATAGGCAAGTCCATAGATTGAGGAACAAAAAAATTGCTTCAATTAAAGTGTTGTGGTGAAGTCAGCAAGTTGAGGAAGCCACGTGGGAAGCGGAAAATGAAATGAAAGAAAAATATCCCCATCTGTTTGAACAAGTCTAGTAGTGATTGTGCAAATTGTCATCTCTAAGCAATTATATGTTATGTTCAGTTTTGTGCAAAAGCACCCCATTTTCCCCTAATTGCTCTACTATAGTCACTTCTCTAGTTGTGCCATAATTGTGTATGTTGTGACTATTTGAGACTATGTTGTGACTATGTTGTGTCATAATCCTGTCTTTTTTTTTCTATCGTTGTCATCCATGTACCACATTTTACTCATACTGCTTCATTAACTCTCTTTTTATTTTCCAGCTAACATTTCTATCAATCGCTTTATTCTGAAAACTTTGACAAGAGATTTCTTTGCATTTTAGCTCCCCTTGCTCCATCTACGGGCTCTTAGGGTTTCTTAACATTCCTTCCCTACTATGGACGGGAGCTATACTAAGGTAATATTTATCCATTTTAGGCTTCCAGTACCTATGTTTGTAGTACTCATATCCAAATGTACTATTTTAGAGTGCACCATTTGGGTGTCTCACAAGGTAAATTATTGCCAAGTTTGTAATATCCTTCGAAAATGTTCGCTAATGCTAACAATTCATCCAACATTTTGGGTTACTCTAACCCCAGCCGGATCCTGATATCCGTCTTTTTCTTATACTACTTCTGTTAGCTCCCATAGGACATAACTTAGATCAGTATGGCCAATTGTACATACCTCTGTTACTGTTGAAGGTAACTCAAAATTCTTATATCTCTCTTCCTGGATGGCAAATAAGGATAACTTTATTAACTGGGTACCTCGTACACTTCTTCACCTTGCTTCTTTTTCTTGCTACAACATGTGTCTAACTTTCGATTTCGTTATTCCTTTTTACCATAAGAGTGGATAAATATTCTTTCCTAAAAGCTCCTTATCAAGAACCGTACACCTTTTAGTACACGCATGATCTGCTAAAGACCTCTCATTTACTCATCATAAGAAAAATGCAAAATTGAGTTCCTCTAACTCAAAACTTCCATAGCTATATCTCTTATCGCTCGTCTTTCTGAATTTAGGCATCGTCTTCTTACGAATAGAAGTTCGAAATTTGAATTCTTATAAGTGAGCTCTACCACACGGTCTACAGTAAGAAGAAAGAGTGACAGTTGTAAATTCCCTATAGCCTCCTACTTATACGTGTGGTGCACGACACACCCATAAGTAAGACTCTATTAGACACGGCTTGTAGACTCCTTAGGACAGAACTGCTCTGATACCACTTTTGTCACGATCCAAACCGATGGACTGCGACGGACACCCGGTACCTTACTCAACTGAGTACCAATGTAATGTATCTTTCTTATTACATCATCATATACATGTGACATACGGGCCTAATAGGCCAACATGATCATTTATAAACTCAAAACATAGGCCGACAAGGCCGTACAATCTTTCACGTACACGACATATATCTACAAGCCTCTAAGAGTACATAAACGTCATACAGGTCAGGACAGGCCCCGCTATGCTAATCAGCACATGTCCTAATCTTACTGACCACATAAGAAACTCCGGAGAAAATGGAGCGCAACAACACCTTCCGCTGAGCTGATAGCCTACTTGGAGGACTCTCGATCTGTCTATCAGGACATGCGAGCATGAAATGCAGCGTCCCCAGGCAAAAGGGACGCCAGTACAAATAATGTACCGAGTATGTAAGGCACATAAATAAGTACATAACAGACATGGAAGAAATATAGAGTAAATGACTCAACCTCTAAGTCTGGATAACTTGTAATTTATGAAATAATTATAGTGTCATGCATATGCGTATGAATGTCATATCGTGCATAGGTACATGTTTCATAACATCATCAGGCCTCTGAGGGAATCCCATCATATCATATCATATCTGCCACAGTGGGCAAAATCATCAACGTATACCAGCTGATCAGGTGGTGGTGCGTATATAACGTCATAACCTTTCCCATATCTATATATATATATATATATATATATATATATATATATATATATATATAATATATATATATATATATATATATATATATACGCGTATATAACGTCATCTTAGTCATGGGTGAATGTACATGTATAAATGCATGAAATTCATATGGAATACATTAATAAAATCTCTCGGTACGTCATAAGGTCATTATGCCTCTGATTAATATCATGAAATAAACTTTACCAACATACGTATTTTCGAGACCCGTGAACAGAAGATAATAATAATTAACATGGGGAATCAAGAATATAGACACCCCTAGTATTTCTATAAATAAAGTAATTTATGAAAACCGTGAGTTTGCTCGTTTCTTCCATATAATTTGGATCGTGGCTAAAGGAAAGAAGGGATGGCCTTAATATACCTAGAGTAGGAAAAATTCTGTATAATATTTCGTTGGAGAACCTTCGTTGATTGAACTTAGAACTCAAAAAATAATCGAATTTCTGCTTTCTGAATCCTTGAACGAAATTGTGCTTGCTTCTTTGAAATTTTCAAACGAAATTTGGCTATGGATTTCTTGAAATGTTGGACGAAATGGTTTCTGCTTCTAGCGTTTTTAGTTTTAAACCAAAGACAGAATGTTGTTTAATCTTTTACAAGGAATTGATTACCAAGTCTCATGGATAATGATTACAAGTCTTATTTTGATAAGACTTAAATGTAAGTCATGTTTTGGTATTCCATAAGTAGCCATCCGGCAAAAGTGACCAAGAGTCATTTTTTAGCCATTGTGGCTTTATGCCACGTAGGGGTGAGGTATAATCTATAAAAAAATTTATCCACTTATAAGTTAATTGGGTAATATTTTGCTACCCGGTAATTAATCAATTATATACATAATTAAGAATTTCCTTAAATTACTTAAAATACTAATCACTTTTAACATACTTTATACACTTTACTATCATGGTCATATAGTACCTTGTATGGTACTAGTTCACAAATATCATGGATTATTGCTTGGCCCGTATTTTTTCCCAATACTCCAAACTTCGACGAAAAATTTATTTTCTTTGACTTATTTCCCCTCTCACCTTCACGAATTTACTCATCATTTTCTTAAAATAATATAATCCTTATAATCTCCAAATAATCTCTTTTTCAAACTTACGTCGATTACCTTACAACGAAACTCTAACATACGAAAATACAGAATGTAACATCTTGTTTCCGAGCTTATCTCAATTTACTTATGGTGTACTTCCATTGTACGAAAACATGGGGTGTAACAAGTTACCTTTCTGGTGACCGATTCTAGCTGCATTTTAATATTAAGAATTTTTGTGATAGAACATTACCTCTTATGAAGAAGATCTAGGTGCCTCTCTTGACAGTCTTCAAGGTTTAAACAAGAATTGAGGAGTATCTTTAATGAAGAACACTTTCTCCCTCTAAGACTCTCTTTCTCACTCTAAAAATATCAGGAAAATAGCTTCAAAGTGGCCTAGTGTGGATGTTTTAACCAAATTGGGTCGGGTTTAAACACCCCAAAAATGAAGCTCCAGAACAGGTTCTGCGGTCCACAAAATGGGCCGTATAATGACCCTAAACCCTGGCATTTTTCTGCTTCGGTCTACGACCAATCTGTAGTCTACATACCTGTTATGCGGTCGCATAATGAGCCGAAGAACTCCCACATAACAAATCTCAAATTCGGATATGCGATCAAAGTGCAGCTCGTAAAATGTTTCTGCGGTCTCATAATGGGCCGCATAAATTCTACGATTATTGACCTCTACACCTAGTTCGGCATCACAGAATCCTGGTTTTCAGGAAATATTTTACGGGGCCTTACATCCTCACCCACTTAAGATCATTCGTCCTCAAATGAGGGTCAAGGTCCACCATTAGAAACTTATGCAGCTTGCTTTTCCTACCACACACCAGCATCCCCAAATTTGGGTAACTCCCTAAATTTCAAAAAATATTTGCTAGAGTTTCCTTTGTAACTAGGCCTATCCACCTGTCAGAGAGCCCCCGAAACACACCTTACAAGTATATGCACAACCCAATGATGTAACGAACTTCATAACAATACCAATTGTGGCCTCATAAGTAACGTATAATCAAAAGAAACACCTTCACATTATCTGAACAAGTGAAACAAAAATTTACAGGAAGAAACTTCATAAAAACTATCTATTCAAACAAACGGGGGTACTTCATTTTCATTTCATCCTCAGCTTCCCAAGTAGCCTCTTCAACCTGCTGGTTTCTCCATAATACTTTCACGGAGGAAATTTTCTTATTTCACAACTTTTGGACTTGCCTATCAAGAACTACAACTGGAATTTCTTCGAATAACAGTTCTTCATTAGCTTCAACAGTCTCGACTGGCATGATAAGTGATGGATCTCCAACTACTTTCTTCAACATAGACACATGAAATACCGGGTGCAATAATGACATTTCAGGTGGTAGCTCAAGCTTGTACGCCACCTAACCAATCCTTTGAATGATTCTGTACAGCCCGACATACCTCGGACTTAATTTCCCTTTCTTTTCAAACTGCATAATCCCTTCATGAGGGAAACCTTCAAGAATATCCAATCATCTTCTTTGAACTCCAAGTTTCTGCGACGAATATCCGAATAGGATTTTTCACGACTCTGAGCATTTTTCAACCGCTCCTTTATGATCTTGACCTTCTGCATGGCCTGATGTGCGAGGTATGGACCTATCAACTCAGCTTCCCCAATCTCGAACCACCCAATGGGAGAATCACAGAATCCCTGTTTTCACGAAAAAAATTGCGGGGCCTTACAACTATACTCTTCTCTCACTCGTTCACTTCGTCTAAGACATTTGAATATTTTCTAGAATCATTGAAATCTTGGCCTGCTGAAAGCCAACGTCATAATATTGTTAAAAAAAACCTCCTCCGGTGCAAGCAGTGCTCGGATCCCTTCTCGAGCCTCTTGTGAACTCTAAAGCATCGGGGATTTGGGGTTTTATTTCAATTACTGCTACTAGTATTCTAAATTCCTTACTCATTTGCTCGTTTAACTTTGCTACTGGTTAGTGTCTTTGAGTCTTACAATGTTAACTATTCTCCTTTCTGTTTGTCTATAACATATGTGTTCTATGTGCTAATATTGTTTAAATTATGTAAGCATGATTCAGTTTCCCTGCTATTCATGAATCCCCGATACTGTATGCTTTACTGCCATTATATTTCTTTGAACAATGCCCTGTAGTTCTATGTTCCTTATTGGTTGAAAGCAGTAGACTTCAGTATATGTAATATGATTTCATTATTGGAATAGATTCCAGTTTTCTTAAGTACTTCTAGACTAATGTGTGTTCCCTACCTTGTCCTGTGTTACCATGTCAGCATTCTAGACCTTGTTGAGTTCTTCTTGCCCAAATGATAGGTCTCTGAAGTTGTATTGGTTAGCTAAAGCATGTTTCCTTTCCATTTAAGTTTTGTTGCATGTTTGGTTCAGAATGACTTCTAGGACAAATTTTTATGTTAGTTTCCCTTATGTCTAGGCAATTGGTACGAATGGCTATGCTTACTGTCTCATTCCCCTTAAGTACTATATATCCTCATGAGTTAAGACACTTTTGAGGTTTATGGTAGACCATGCTATTAGTTTGTTTCTATTCTGCTTGTGGTCCTCTTTATGTTGAATTGCATATCCCTCTAACTATAATTACTTTTGAATAAGGTTCACTTCTTTAAAGTCTTTTCTGACCTATTTTGGTTAATGTCTTGTGCTAAACTTAATTTCTGGAAATTAGCATGTGTGTGTTTGTCCTGTCAACTCAATAGACTTTCTTCAGCATGTTATACTCTTTCCTTTGAATGATTGCTCAATATGGTGTTAGTGCTCCTATGTGAAGCTTGTTATGTCAAAGTTGTCTACCCAGTTGGTATGTTTAAGCCCTCTTGTATGACCAACCTTGTTATGTTAGCTTCTAAGAATGATGATCACTGCTAATAGGCTTTAGGATTGTCATATATGGTCTCTCCCTTATAAGCTTGGTGTGAGTTCGTGTATGGCCCTGAGTGTGTAGTTGATACACTCACACACTTGAGATATGTTGGGTTTTGTGTCTACTGTTTGTGTAAAAGGTGAAGCTTGCTGAAGGCCCAGGTGTTACTAGGTTAATTCTATTTGGGTCTGATTTGTTTATTGGGCCTGTAGTTTTCCAGTATGTAATATTCATACTTTTGATCATTATTCTTGGGTTTGTAATAATTTATTAATAGAAACAGATGGAGAAATTAGTAAAAAAAATGGGTAGGGTACTTTAATTCTCACATAAATGGGTAGAAAGCATGTCTATAGGATCTGTGTCATCTATTCTCTATTTGCTTTTACATGTTTTTAAATTCATGAGTAGAAAGCCTTTCTATAGGAGTCACACACACACATCACTTAACTTATTAACGCATGCCATTTCAAGTATTTGTGGTACCTGTTTTTACTATTGTACTTTCTTAGATAACATGTCTATAGGGCATAACAGCGTAATATTCTATTTAGTTAGGTGCCATACTTATAGGACTTCCAATGATTAGTCTATAAATTGCCTCATTTATCATTGTACTGCTCCTCTAGATATCATGCCTATAGATTTAAGGAAAAATGCCTAAAAATGCCACTCAACTTTCAGAAATAGTCTATCCATGCCATCCGTTAAAAAAATGCTCATTTTATGACACTGCCGTTACACCTTTGGTTCACCTATGCCATTATTGAACTAACAATAAAATTTTACTTATTTTTTTTTTAAAATAATGTTGAGTGGCATAAGTGAGCCAAAGGTGTAACTGCAGTGGCATAAATGAGCATTTTTTTAACAGATGGCATGGATAGACCATTTCTGAAAGTTGGTTGGTATTTTTAGGCCTTTTCCATAGATTTAATAATCAATCAGCTTCCCATATCGTTTTTACTACTTCGCTTAGCTAGCATGACTATAGGGATAAAATTATATAAAATAAATTGCTAATTATTAGATATCATGCTTCTCCGAAACTGTGACCTGCCTAAGAAACTCGTCTATAAAAATCAGTGTTGGCAATTCATGATTTTGGGGGTCATTTCACTGCCTTTTGCACAAACAATCTAGAAATCATGCCAATAGGTTTGTAATTTGCAAATTCGTCGTTGTACATTGCTAAAAATTAGAATCACTTAGAAACCATGTCTATTGGATTTGTAACAATTTAATTTGTCCATACATTAGCCTAAAAATGCAGCATTACTTGTTTGATACTGGAATCATATAGAGATCATGCCTATAGGATCAAAGTACTTAAAGTCTTAAGTTCGAAATGTTCTACTACTTAATCTAAAATCAGTTTGCGTGCTTATTTGTTTATGTGCGGAGGCTAACATGAGCCACTTTTTGTTATTATGTGCAGTCCTATTTGTTTTGCATGTGCGACTAGTTTTTATCATTTTGAGCAACCTAAGTAAGTCTAGAACCACCCAATTATAGGTCCAAAGCCTCTTGGACCATAAACATGGGATGGGTAATGCACGCATAGGACACGACTTAGAATTGAATTAGAACGCTTTAGGTAAACAAATTCAACATAGTAATCAGGTAGTAGGAGATGATAGTCTATGCCCGCTAGATAATATGAGCAATTCCTATCATAAAGGAGTTGTGAAGTATTATTTATGTTTCACGGGGTGATCCTTTAGGCTAAAAAACTTAGGATTCCCGCCCCCTGCCCCCCCCCTTTCTTTATATACTTAGTCATTTAATATAAACCATTGTACTTGTATCCTTGTAGTCCTTAAGATTTGTACCAATTCTTATTTGTGTTATAATGAAATTCTTCGACTTTTATATTTCTTTTTATCTTATCACCTACCCTTATTATATAATCCACATAGTCTTGAGTTCGGCTGGGACTCACAGTTGTGGACCTCGAAGAATGTCTAACACCTTCTCTTTAAGGTAATTTGAGCCCTTACCCGATCTTTTGTGGCGTTGACTAGTCAAACCGAGTTATTTGCAAAATAGGTGCTCTAACTAACCTCGAAATCATTAGGTGGCGACTCTTCTCTTTTACCCCCTTTTCCTTTAAAAGATTTGACATACATCGAAACCCACTTTTGTGAGAAAACGGGTCGCAGCAATAATTAGAATGAGAATCAAAGAAATAGTCGATTATTGTGCAATGAAATGCAATGAACATGAGGGTATTACCAGATCCATATTTTTGCTTCAGTGCTATCCTTTGCTCGCCCAGATGATAACCGATCTAGAGCTGCTCTAGGAAGAGACTGCACGCAAGCTCGTGCCGAGATCGACTGATGTCCCGTGGGCCCTTGGAATAGCATTTGAGGTCCTTCTATATTCTTGATTTTTCGGTTTTTGAGTATGTATTTTACTTTTTCTCGAGTCTGTTTGTCCTTTCATCCACGGCGTCATGATATGTAGACAATCCCCATTAGATTCGATCATTTCCATTAATTGAACTGAGTGGTAAAAGAGAGAAGAAAGAAAAATAAAGAGAAGAGCGCCAAAAAATAATAGAGAAAAAAAGAGAGAAAAAACTACAAAAAGAGAAAGAAAAATAAATCAAGATATGAAGTGAATGAACGAAAGTAAAGAGCTACAGAATGAAAAAGAGATAGTGAAGTTCTGGATGAAACACGCAGCTGTTACAAAAATATTTAACTGTTCAGGTGCATTGTATCCCCAATGTGCGATTCCCTATCTTTTGAATGTCTCAAAACTGACAAAGGTGTTATATGTGAAAAATTAGCCAGGTCTTGTTCAGGTGGTTGGTTTTGACGGTAATCTGGCTTCTCACCCCTACTTTACAAGATCATAAGGGAGAGTCGCAATGTCTTTAGAAAGAAATCTTCACCTTGGTAGCACTAAGGATAGCCCTGAGCTTCCTAAGTCACAACCCGATTCGGCAACTGTCGAAGAGAACAAGATGTTGCATCTCTGCATATTGGAAATGTTGGACGCTTGGTCCAACGGTAGGGAACTGCCAAGCGCAATTCGTGGGTTCCCTGAGCTGGTCCCAAGGACAGTTGGAACCACCAACATCCCCATGACTAACCCATTTGTCCCATTTAGGTACCCTTCTATATCATCCTTCATCGATATGCCTTATGTGGTCCGCCCCCAGGCACCATTCTCCGGAGCACCATCAACGTTGTTCTCTGCACTACCGGTTTTCACCATGGAACAGCCAACCTTGCCCAGTCCATGCTTTGAGCCTTCAACATTTACCTCCCAGGGCCCGCAATTTCAGCTAGACATAACTCATGTTACTCCAGATTCATACGCTCAACAGCCACAATAGGATTCCCAAACGAACAAGAAAGAGCAGTAAGGAACATGAAGAAATTACTCGGAAAATGAGAAGCCCGAAATAAAGCTTAAAAAACATGCAAGACCTTAGTGGCCAAAAAAGTGTTTCCTATTCAGACTTGTGCATGTTCCCAAATGTTCACCTACCTGCGGTCTTGAAAATGCAAAAGTTCGAGAAGTATGATGGGCGCGGAGACCCAATTGCTCACCTAAAAATATACTGCAATAAGCTACAAGGGGCTAGTGCGAAAGAAGAGTTGTAGATGGCCTATTTTGGAAAAAGCCTCACAGGAATTGCTTCGGAATGGTATATGGATCAGGAAATCTCCCACTGGCACATCTAGGATGATTTTGCCTAAGATATTGTCAGACAATTTCAGTACAACGTCAACATAGCTACAGACATAGACTCCATGTCTAACTTGAAGAATAAAACCGTAGAAAGTTTCCGCGAGTATGCTATTAAATGGCGCGATTAAACCGCCAGAGTAAAACCGCCCATAGACGAGACCAAAATGGTTATAGTCTTCTTGAAGGCCCAAGAGGCCGATTATTTTAAGAATATGATGTCCACTATGAGCAAACCATTTGCGAGGGCAATCAAAATCGAGGAAATGGTAGGAGAACGGTCTAACAACTGGCCGAATATTGAGTCAAGATGCTTTGAAAGTGTTGGTTGAATTCCCAATGCACACGCAAGTGTACGTGTCGACAAGTAATATAGGATTTTAAGTCCAGATATCGTACCCACAG